>JAAAKG020146932.1:0-10570 GCA_010014905.2 Druon quercuslanigerum
ATTATACTTACTAAATATACTTAATAAACAATTAAAAATTAATATTATGCATTATAATTAATTTATTAATAGTTATTCACTTCTTTATAGACTTAAAATATTTTTTATTTTATGATATAACGCACAGATTCTATAATTTTAGTATAGGGGTACTCGGGTACCCGGTTAGGTTATACGTGTACTTTTTTACAATGCTAAAATTTTATTTGTTACAAAGATTTTTTATAAATTTTCATTGCATAAGTCGGTGTGAAGTCGGTCAAATCGTGGGGATCCGGGAGGATTTTAGCCAATTTTTTCAGGGGAAAAATTAATTTAACCAAATGTACGTCCATGGGTACCCGGGTACCCGGTTAGTAACACAAGGGTTAAATTGATAATGTTCTAATTAAATAATTAATAAAATATATTAATAAAATAAAATAAATAACAGAATATGTGTTTAAAATTTTTATTGAATCAACTATACATAGAATATTTTTAATTTTCGTTTTACATAATTGGAGACCGAAATAGCTTTCCTAGCTTGATTTTGAATTGTTTAGCACAGAAAAACATCAAACACGCGAATCGTTAAGACCCAGGAGTCAAAATTAAAATTATAGGGAAAAAAAAACTTAGAATTTGGACAATTTGAATCTCTTGGTGAAATTTTTAATTGTAGATTTTTGTCCCTGGAAAGGTTTCAAATTTTCTGAAAACAAGTATGAATTTGAATGCGACAATGTTTTTTTCATGCGTTCTTAACTACAAGTGATCAAGCATTGTGAGGCATAGTTGCTTCTAAGATTTTGTTTCTTCTAGAAGACACTTTCATGCATAAAGACGAATATTGATGCGTGAATGCGATTTTCAATAAAATTCGCAAGTATTTCAAAAACGAATGCCACAATAGAAAGTATGCATCCAACAGTCAAGAAGAAAATCAATGGATTAAGAACATTGACTGAATCAATCTCTTCTTCATTATACCGTTCATTTATCATTCTCAGAGATCGGAAAGCTTGATTTTCCCAATGATTAACGAGACCGGCTTCTGATAACCTTGCAATAACTTCGTTTACTTTTACGAGATACGGAGAATTTGTCTCAAATAGGTAACCCTTAATTGAAAACAATAATCTTTCATTGACGATTTTCATTATATTCTTGTGATTTGCATCTTTATGCTTCATAATTGCAATTTTCGCGACTTCTTCCCGAACTATACAAGACACATTCTTGCTTTTTAGTAAAGTATCTATACATTTTTGATAGTATACAGAAAAAACAGATTTGTTAACTAATGCTGCGTTAAGGGAATCATTAAGTGACATCAGTGAAACTGCATAGTTTTCTTGCATTATTGGAGTAAGATTTGAATTGACCAATTGCTTTAAAGTATCAATGCTTTTCTCTGAATTCTTAGTCAGTTGAAGGTCTGTCAGAAATGCAAACGTTCTGGAAGCGAATATCGAAAACGCAATAAAAATCGAAATGAATACGATTCTTTCCGACCATCTGTTAGGTTCTCGAGTTACGGAGAATCCAAACATTGCTCTTAATATTTCGAACCAAGTCCAAACGTTATTTTGGAATTTTAATAAGCCAGTGATGATCCAGATAGTCAGAAGCACTATACCCAAGTAAACCCATCTGGAAGAAGGAGCTGCAGAATAATTCTCATTATTTGTGACTGGGACCAAAGCACATATTACTGATGTTCCAGTGCTCATACTGATCTTGTTCGCTTTTTCGCAGCTGCTGACAATTCCTGCTTGGTTAGTAATGAACCGAATTTCGTAGCGCAATAACTTTCTTATCAATCCAGTCGTTTTATTTTCGTCTTCACAACTCCAAGTGCCATACTGTTCCTCTGTAGATGGAACTTCTGATAATAGAAAATTCATTTTTTGAGACACTGCTTTTGCGATTAGAGCATCTGGTCCAGATACTTCTAGTGGATGTCCTGTAGAATTCCGTTTCACGTAAAGATACGGTGGATAATTGAACGATCCAACCTTAATTGCAAATCTATTTAGATCCTGTAGCTTGTTTGGAAATAATTCAATGTTCTCGTTGTATGTTCTTTTTGTTAATGTGTCATTAAACGGATTCAAGAAATGTAAAGAAGCACTTTGGTGAAGATTATGACGTAAACCTGTTTGATTTTTTCCATGTTCTGTGATCGCAAGAATAGTTAAGTCTAAGAAATAATTGGACCACATATATTCGAGCATGGCTCTGTAATTCAAGTTTTCTTTCACTGCCAAGAAGATCATCAAACATTTTGGGCGGACTTGATATGTTAATAATTCAATCAGAAAATCCGTCGATGCTGGAACTGATGGATTTGCTTTTACAAATTGAATTGTAAGAAAAAAATCCGTAGCTGCTAGACTTCGTTTTAAAGATTTTGTTAGTTTTTGATTTTTTAAACTGATTATCCTGCTCGGAAGATATTGCTGGAGTTTTCGAACGATGTCTAGAATATAATCATGACTTTCCTCATAATCATCAACGATTATTACAGCTTGATAGGGTTTCGAATCTTTCTTGATATACTTCACAAGATGACGCATCCATTTTGTATCATTTAAAACTTCTTGGGAATGAACGATAAACATCAAAATGGCCAAGGTGGTCTTCAATATTACGTTTAGCAGCATTATCACATAAAGAGAGAAATATTTTTGGACTATCTCCGCTTCCACATAAGTCGGTAGATTGAATCCACCCTGAGTTTCCTTAGTAACCTGAGGCATACAAAAAGCAATTTTTAAATATTGCAAGGTTTTTTTTAAATTTCATTAAATTATAGTAACCGATGGTTATATTTTCATTAACGATTATTACTCATATTACGCATCGTAATTCTTTTAGTCACTTCTTTTTTATTGATATTTTTTAATGCTAGTTCAACCCTTTTTAAAAAATTGTAATTTCGAGCTGCTAAATTAATTATATAATACGAAGCAGAATATATTTTCTGTGTGAAAATACTTTATTAGGAATTTATACTTGTACACGTTTTCGAATCATTTGATAAATTTAAAGCAGGGTCAAAAGAATCATCCATTTGTAGGAATAGCGGAAAATTAGGGTGACGTCAATTTTGAAACGTTAAATAAAAAAAATAAATCAATAATATAAAAATCCTGCAAAATTCAGCAAAGTCCTCTTGCCGAATTGAATATAATGTGATAGCTATAAGATGAATAGGAATATTTTCTTGGAAATTCCTGGAAAATTCGTCAAACTTTTGAAATTCTCTGATTTCCATCAAAAAAAGTTAGAATCTTAGAATATTATTTGTCCTTGGGGATTTCATTTAATCATTACCTAAATTTTCTTTGAAACTCGTAAAAAAATCCTTTGGAACTTTCCAATATTGTTCAATTTAAAAAAAATTTCACAAAGAAATCTTTTTAAAACTTGAGGGTTTAGCCGCAGGATTGTATCTTAACTTATTTATCAAAAAAGTTTAATAATAGGTTCAAATTCAAAGTGAAAACATAGTTGAATGAGTGATTTATTTTAGAAAATAGTAAAATAAACGTAATTTTTGAAAATTCGATCCAAAAAAAGTTGGGTAACATCATTACAAAAATTATTATTTGTGATTTCTTATTCTCTAGGATATTTGATTAAAAATTAAAAATGATCTAATAATTGATTAAAAAATCTTAAAATTATCATTTCAGCTTTTTTTCGCTGGAAATTAGTAATTTTAAGTTGATGCAAAATAGGATTAATTGAAGAATATTATTGGAAATTGGGAATACCTTTCTTTTTGCCCAAAGTAATAAATGTTTAACCAAAACAAACAATCATGAACAATTAAATTTGTATCAAAATAGTTTAAAATTAAACTGAACCGTTGAACTTTCAGTGATAGGATGATTTTTTTTTCAAAGAAGATTATTTTTAACCTAGAACGACAAATTTTGAACAAAGCATACGTATTTTCAATCAACTGATAGTATTTTTTATATGAACAGAAACGTAAGAAATAAATTTGCAGTTACCAGATTATGATCAAAGGTTTGTGTCCGTCTTTGATTTGTGGAACTGATTATCTTGCTAGGAAGATGTTGCCTTTTAGTGTTATCATCAGCAATTATTACTGCTTGAAAGACGAATCCATGTTTGTTCATTTGACGCTTCTTGAGGAATTATGTTGAAAACTAAAAATTTTAAGTTAATCTTTAATATTGCGTTTAGCACTATTATCACAAAGAGAGAGAGAGAGAGAGAAATATTTTCTGACTACCTTCGCTTAGACCTTTGGTCAGTAGACTGCGCCCAACATAACTTTTATTTGTACCTATTTCATGGCAACAATTATACCTTAGGGAAGGGTAATTATTCTGGGCACTTTCCTTTTATGATTTTTTTCTAAAACTAGGGCAAACCTGATTTAAAAAATTACTATATGGAGATACTGATTTTAGCAAGTCTGAATTTAATGCTGAATTCATTTCCTCTTTGAGAATAAGGTAACGGGTCGTGTTGTGGAACGGTTTTTAGAGTAACGAAAAAAATATTGTCAAATACAAAACCTTGAGTAAACTACTCAAAATAATACAAATATATTTTGAAATACCAATAACAGTAGTACCAAAAACAAGTCGCAAAATGTTTATTCGTCATAATTAAATAAAAATAAAAGGGAAAATGTAAAGGATTACCATGTCCCTATGGTGGAACACCCTTTTCCCATAACTAATTAATTAATATCAAACAATTATGCATTTATTAAATTACCATTAACATTTTAAAAATATAATAGACCTAATATTTAATAATAAAACCAAGCGTTCGAAAATTGAATCAAATCGTGTACATTTATTTCATTTGAAAAATAATAATTATAAAAACAGAAAGAAAATTTTTCTTAGTTTAACATTAAAAAAATAATTATCAATAACTAGATATCACAGTAAATAAAATTAGTGCATAATCACTTGTTACTTTTTATCTGAGAACTTTTACTTTTTATTTTTTTATATGCAATAAATACAATTGAATTCAAAAATATAACGCATTTAAAAGTATTTAAATCTATGCTTTGTGTGCATGATAAATGTGCATTTCAGTAAGAAAAATTAGTTTTCCACTAAATGAAAAAAAACAATTTTCAACCAAAATAATGAGTCTATATTTGAAACGGATACATTTTTAACTAAAAACATTCATTTTTAACCAAGTAGATTAATTCCTACGAAAAAGGACAAATTTTCATCTAAATCTTTTTTTTTTAGTTAAGAGAATTAATGTTCTTCCAAAGAGATGAGTTTTTAGCTGAAATGATGGAAGATTCAACTGAAATAGTTATATTTTTAGTTAAAAAATAATAATTGAAAAAAACAATTTCAAACAATTTATTAATACTAAATAAATTATCAAAAAAATAGTTACACTTGTAAACAAAGTAATGAATTTTCAACTAAAATGATGAAGCTTCAACTTGAATAGTAAAGTTATAACCTAAAACATGAATTTTTAAAGAAGAAAGTTTCATTTTCAAGCAAATAGTTAAATATTTAACTAAACATTTCTTCATACCCAAAAAGGGTTTAGGCGCAAAATGAAATTTTGGATTTTTCATTATTTTTTGCAATTAAAATTTGAATTTTGGACTTTCCAAGAAAATCCAGAAACTTGTTAGAATAATCTTGTAGACCTTTAAAAAAGCAATGTTTTTCTTTCCTTGGATTTTTTCATACCTAGTGTTGTTTGGCATAAAGTTTGGATTTTTCAGTGATTTTTAAACTTTTAAAAATTTTATAACGCTCAGAAATTTCTTTTTATAAAAAAAAATTACAAGATAAAATGTTTATCATTTCTAATACTATAAGTATTCGTATATGAAATTTTCAAATTCAGAAAGAAATTGTCTCAAACGTTTTCAAAATTCGCTCACTTTTTGAGTTTTTATCCAAAATAGCTATTTAACGAACTTTTCTTTTCTTTTAGGAAGTGAAAAAAGTGCGCCAAAGACCGATTTGATTAATTCATTTTTTTTAAATGTTATCGTTTTTACGGACAGACGGACGGACATACAGACGCTATCGTAAAGACTCGATTTTCGATTTTAGGAAGTTTCGAAACGTGGTGATTCATTAAAAAAATGTGGCGTCAAGTTTCAGAAAATTCTGATACTTTCCCAATCATACTTCAAAGAATATTATCAAACATTTTGGTCCTAATTGTAGTCCTAATTACTGAATCAGGAATTCCAATGATGCATTACATGGTAGATTTGATTCCATAAACTGAATTGTCCTAAAGCAATTTGCTGTTGCCGGATTTCGATACGAAGGTTTTTTTCAGTTTTTGATTTGTTGAACTGATTATTTTCCTAGGAAGATGTTGCTGGATTTTTCTTATGATTACTTCTTAAAAGACATCCGAATCTTTATTAAAATATTTCACAAGATGACGAATCCCTGTTTGATCATTTTGCACTTCTTGAGGTATCGTGCTGAATATTAAAAATGCAAAAGTGATCTTACACACTACCTTCAGCATCATTATCATAAAAAGAGAGAAATATTTTCTGACTACCTTTTGTCCGTTGACTGATTCCATTCTGTTTTTTCTTAGTAACACACAGAAAACATTTTGTAATTATTTCAAGGTGATAATTACCATATACTATGAGTACAGGAAATTCTTGTGGTTTTTTTCTTTTCTGGATAGTAGCCGCTGTTTTATATTACGTTCTGACATTTTTTATTTTTTCAGAAAATGTTACGTTATGAATAAATGTTAAAGATTTAACAAAACATTCTCAATTAATCATAGATTCTATTGGTCCTAATAGCTTCTAATTTGAAGTAATAGGTACCTATCAAATTATTAAAATTAACAATAAAAATAGGTGACTACCAATATGAAAAAAGACACTCTTTGTTTTTTAAACAAGTTCTTACCTCACTATGGATCGTTAAGGAACTTGTCTAGATTCATACCAGATTTATTGATAATTTATTTTACAACAATAGTAATTATTCAAAGACAACATGTAAAGTTCACATCAGTGAATGCTTTTAATTTAACTATGTGAAATTAAAAAGAATTGTTTCTACTAAGAATGAGCTCTTAGTTTTCAAAAATTATTTAAGATTTCTATCCACCTAGGATTTTAACTTAGTTTTACATCAGATTGGCGTCAAGTTTATGAAATTCAACCAAAAAAAATAATGATAGTTACTAAACTTTTACATATCTTAAGTTTTATAGATAATTTAAACTATAATTTAGCTTGACTATGATCACACATTAAGTAAAAGTATTTGTCGTAATATTAAATAATTGTCTGCCTACATCCTTTAAACGTAGATACATATAAAAAATGAAGCATATGTATTTATTAAAATTATTAAATGTATTGGCAATCATTAGCTAGTACATCTGTTCTTGTTTAAGCATAAGCTCTATTGTTTTATATTTTTTTCCACCCAATCAACGCTTTGTTAATCATTAAGTAACATTCTACTACAAAAATATTTATAGGAAAATTAAGAAAATCCTGTAATACCTTTCCATAATTTGTTCACTACTATATCAAGATTATTGTAGAAAAATCATTATAGAGAAAAACTTGGATAAATAAGAGAAGTGTGAGGTTCGTCAGATCAAATTCTTTATGAAAACTTTGGTCCTTCTGGTCACGCTTAAAACATTCTAATGAAATTCAATTTGTTTTCCAATTTATTTTTTATATTACCAAAAAATCAAAGACAAATCATGATGCTTGCAATAATTTTTATATAATATATTTTTGTCTGGGTTAAATGCAAAATGAGAATTGTTATACGATGTAATGATGAAATTAAATCTTTGAACCAATTATGAGAAATATTATGAGAAGGATGCTACTACTGCTGGAAGGGTATGTAGCCAAGAATAATTTGGAAATCAATGCGGAAAAGTAAGAAATTATGGTGTTTAATAAAGGGGAAAGAAAGGGCAAAAACGAAAATTTGAAAATTTCTGGAGAAGTGATCGAAGTTGTGGACAATTATAAATATCTGGGTTTCTGGTTTTTAGCAGCAGGGAATAATTACAGCAAAAACACGAAAGCAATGAGTAGAGCCAGAATAGGGGGATTAAAGAGGAGACTTTATCTAATGGATGTCCTAGACAAGTCAGGAAGAATGTATGGAGTCGAGATCTGTGGATGGGAAAAAAGGAAGGAGATTAAAAGGGCTCATGCTAGATTTGCCAAAATGGTTATGGGAGTTGATAGGAATACACCATGGTATATTTGGAGAACAGAATCAGGCAGATGCAGCCTTGAGATAGAAGCAAAAATAAGGGCAGGTAGAATACCTGCCTTTTATATGAAAAAATCTATATGAAAAAAAGATTTTATATGAAAAAATAGAAAAAATAAAGGATGGTAGAAATCCTTAGTATAAAAGATGATAGACTCCCCAAAATCTGCCTGAAGGAAGAATTGAAAGCCGTTAAAAACAAGGATCCCACGACCTTGGGCGCTACTCTGAAACAAACTTTGGCATATTTTGAGGAGGAGCAAGTCATAGGGTGAATGGGTGATAAAAGTAGAGAGAATGAAATTCCAGATGCACTCGAAAGGGGTGCCAAAAATTATTGGAGAAGGAAAAACGGGAAGATGAGGTAAAAATAGAAAAATCTTCTTACTGTACTCAGTATAAAAGTTGGAGGACTGCAGAGGGAGGGAAAGGTTACTGGAAGAACCAAAAGTTAACCCTTGCAAATAAAATTCAGTGGACAAGACTCCGACGTGGGAACGTAGGAAAAGCAGGAAATAAAGGGTATAATAATGTAGACTGTAGATTTTGTGGAGCAGAAGACGTAAATATGGAGCACATGTGGTATATTAGCCCAAAATCTTAACCGAGGAACCGATCGTCGGTCTTTGCAGATATGCAAAAGAATTCGAATCGAAGGCCAAAAAGTGCAAGGCTGTTGAATAAAAAAGAGAGGGTTCATGGACTGTTTATCAGTTTATAGATTGTAACTGGATTATAGTTTTTATATTCTAATTTCTCTATTTGATTTTCTCAAAGGACCGTAGTAATTAAGTCTTTTTGATGCGTAAGGAATTCATTTTGTACATGTAAATATCCATCAAGATGTACATGAGAGAAATAAATAAATAAATATGTATATATATATATATATATAATTACTCTAACTAAGGATTAAAAGTTTAGTTTTAAAATAAATTGTTGAATTACGTATAATTTTCCAAAAGGATATTAGTATGAATAAATTGAAACTTACATTGTATCTTCTGAATTATAGGTCTTTCATAATTCCTTTAGATGAAGCTTTTGTAGAGAAAGCTTTCAGTTATTCTAAAAATTATGTTTTTATTATTTCAATTTCTTTTCTAGTATTTTGCGGATTAGCGCTGTTTACAATTATAATTAAAAACAAATCCTTCAAGTAAAGAAAGTGTAGGCATTATCTAATTTATGATTCTGCAACATTTATAATTTATTTATAAAAAAATAATAATACATGTATTCATAAGATTAACATACGTACATTTTGAACATTCTTTATGTGAGACCTCTTGCTGGTGATCAGAAGCTTCGAATTTCTTTCTAATTTTGCGAATACCATTTTTACAACTGTAGGATGTCATTTTCAAACTGGTCAAAGTAATCTATTTTTCACAACAGAGATTTGTGGATTCAAATTTCAACATAATTTGTCAGCATTTTGCAGTTGAAAAGTGCAATCGAAACTATGCATCCAAAAGTCAAAAAGAAATTCAGAGGATTTAGTATTTACTGACTGATTGAAGCAATACGAGTCTTTCCGAAAAACTGTTAGGCTCTCAAGGTACAATGAATCCTAGCATTGATCTCAGTAAAAATTTTTTTTAGTAAGCCAGTGATTACTCAGATTATAAGAAGGACTATTCCCAAGAAAATTAATTTTTTTCACAGGAGATAAAGAATAGTTTTCACCATCTGGAATTGTTACTAAATAACAGATTTGTAATGTTCCAGTACTTGCACTGCTCTTGTCTAATTTTGTACAGCTTCCGAGCGTCTCTCCTTGGTTAGTTATAAACCGAATTTTCAAATTATGAAGTTCATTTTTTGATAAAGTGCTTTTGCAATTACAGAATCTGGTCCACAAACTTCAAGCGGACGTCCTGAAAAATTTACTTTCACTTAACATCTGGTGAATAATTAAAATATCCAACCTTCATTTTAAATCCATTTAGATCATGCAGCTTGTGCGGAAAGAATTTAATGTTCTACTAGTATTTTTTATTGATCTTCTGTTCTGTGATCGCAAGGATTGCCAAGTCCAAGAAATAACTGGATCACATATATTCGAGCACAGCTCTATAACTTAGATTTTTTTGCATAACAAAGAAGATAATTAAACATTTTGGTCGTACTTGTTGTCCTAATAATGGAATTACGAATTCCTTTGTTGCATCAAATGATATATTCACTTCCATATACTAATTCGATATAAAAAGATTTGTGGTTTTCAGATTTTCATATAAAAGTTTGGTTAATTTTTATATGTTGAAATGATAATCTGGATAGAAAGATCTTGCTGGATTGTC
>JAAAKG020146934.1:0-10570 GCA_010014905.2 Druon quercuslanigerum
CGGCTCAGGGATCGAACCCCGGACCTCTGAGGTGAAGTCCGAGCGTCTAACCACTGAGCCACCGAGGCTCTTTATTTGAATGTAAAATTGTCATAAATGACCAAAAATTTCTTACTTATTGAGTTACTCTTAACTATTGAGTAGAAATTTCACAAGTGTGTCTATGATTTTTGATCTTGAAAGAAAAATGAAAACTAAGTATTGGAAAATAATCTGCTCATTGATATTAAGTGACGTTATAAAATTTTTTGAGAATATCCATTTGTTTATTTACAATATGCGATTAAAAATGTCTGCATCGTTTGATTAACAAATTATTCTTTCGCAAACTAGTTATAAAAAAATTATGAAAATTGTATGTGATGGTTAAAAATTAATGAAATTAGCAATAACATTTTCAACATCGTGCTTTTTGTTATTATTGTCAATTGTTATCATTTTTTAATCAAGAAAAAATACAGAACGAAACTCAATGTTGGCTGGAATTATTGCATCTGCACTTATAAAATAGAAATAATTTAGAAAATATTTCACCTAATCATTAGAAAAAATTTTATAAAAAAATTCTTAATAGCTTTTTTTTCTCAAAGAAAAAATTGTTCGCTTCACGTTAGTTGCTAAGATTTTTTATAAAAGTCATAATTTATAACAATAAATTAGCATTTTATTAGCATTTTATTTTAATTAATTAAAAATTATTTTTTGGAATTCAAAGGGTATTACTTAATTAATTATTTATTAATCATCACCAATAATAATAAATTTTAGAACAGTCTCGATGAAATAAACAGCCTTTTCCAATACTATCAAACGGCAGATTGTGACATTTTTTGCAAGTTAAGAAACATAATTGTTTAGACAATTTATAATTGTTTATAATTGTCTTTCTTCAGATAATTGTTAGAAAATTGCGGTATTATCTGAATTATTCAACTTTTGATCAACTTTTCACTCACTTAGCGAAGTAATTATTACTGCAAGTTAAGAAGCATAATTGTTTAGACAATTTATAATTGTTTATAATTGTGTATCCACAGATAATTGCTGAAAAATTGCGGTATTTTTCTGAATTATTCAACTTTTTAGAAACTTTTCACTGACTTAGTGAAATAATAATTATTGCAACTTAAGATAATTAATTGTTTAGACAATTTATAATTGTTTATAATTGTGTTTCCATAGATAATTGCTGAAAAATTGCGGTATTTTTCTGAATTATTCAACTTTCCATAAACTTTTCTCTTACTTAGTAAAGTAATAATTACTGCAAGCTAAGAAACATAATTGTTTAGACATTTTTTAATTGTTTATAATTGTCTTTCTTCAGGTAATTCATAGAAAATTGCGGTATTTTTCTAAATTATTCAACTTTTTATAAACTGTTCACTTGCTTAGTAAAATAATAATGATTGCAAGTTAAGAAACATAATTGTTTAGACAATTTATAATTGTTTATAATTATCTTTCTTCAGATAATTCCTAGAAAATTGCAGTTTTATCTGAATTATTCAGCTTTTTATAAACTTTTCACAGACTTAGTAAAGTAATAACTACTGCAAGCTGAACATAATTGTTTAGACATTTTTTAATTGTTTATAATTGTCTTTCTTTAGGTAATTCATAGAAAATTGCGGTATTTTTCTAAATTATTCAACTTTTTATAAACTGTTCACTTACTTAGTAAAGTAATAATTAATGCAAGTTAAGATACATAATTGTTTAGACATTTTATAATTGTTTATAATTGTCTTTCTTTAGATAATTCATAGAAAATTGCGGTAATTTTCTGAATTATTCAGCTTTTTACAATCTTTTCTCTTACTTAGTAAAGTAATAATTAATGCAAGTTCAGAAACATAATTGTTTATAATTGTGTTTCCTCAGATAATTGTTAGAAAATTTCATTTTTATCTTCTAAATTATTCAACTTTTTATAAACTTTTCACTCGCTTTGTGAAATAATAATTAATGCAAGTTAAGAAACATAATTTTTTAGACTATTTATAATTGTTTATAATTGTGTTTCCACAGATAATTGCTGAAAAATTGCAGTTTTTTCTAAATTATTCAACTTTTTATTAACTTTTTACTCACTTTATGAAGTAATAATAAATGCAAGTTAAGAATAAGAATTGTTTAGCCAATTTATAATTGTTTATAATGGTCTTTTCTCAGATAATTCCTAAAAAATTGCGGTATTTTTCTGAATTATTCAACTTTTTATCAACTTTTCAATTACTTAGTAAAGTAATAATTACAGCAACTTAAGATAATTAATTGTTTAGACAATTTATAATTGTTTATGATGGTCTTTCCTCAAATGATTCCTAGAAAATTGCGGGTTTTTCTGAATTATTCAACTTTTTTCAACTTAGTGAAGTAATAATTATTGAAAGTTAAGAAACATAATTGTTTAGAGAATTTATAATTGTTTATAATTGTGTTTTCTCAGATAATTGATAGAAAATTGAGGTGTTTTATGAATTATTCAACTTTTTGTTAACTTTTCACTGAACAAGTTAATAATTAATGCAAGTTAGGAACAAATATTAAATATTATTATTAATTTAAACTAAAAGGCTCTTACCAACTACTTCAAGGAATATGTACATTCAATATGATAATATATTTGCAAAAAAGCAAGAAATTGTTTCAAATTTGATTCTCTATAATGTTTATTTATTATTTGTTTATATTTGATTATTAAGTCTCTTTAAGTGTAAAATAGTAAACAGTTAAATATGTGAGAAAAACTACAAGTTTCTACCATCAAGTAAAAAGAACATGATTAGCATAAAGAATAAATTGTTTAAACAATTATGTTTATTAACTTTAATTAATTATTAATTTTCTCTTATTGAAAAGTGGACAGAAACTTAAAACTTTCACAAAACCCGCAATGTATAATATCATTCGAAGAGAATAATATTAAAAATAATCATAATTTGTTTAAACAAATATGACTGTTAAGAATAATTATTTATTACCTCACTCTAATTAAAAATTGGACAAAAAGTAAAATTCTTATGGAAAAACCAACACATTATATCTCTATTTTAACAGAAAATTGCTAAAAAAAACAGATAAATTGTTTAAATAATTTATTTAAACACTAATTATCAGTCACTAATTATCATATTTCAGGAAATATCATCATAGAATTTCACGGGATTTTATAATATTTTATGTTGTATGAATGAAGAATTTTATAGGATTTAAGAGTATTTGAAATAATGTAGGGAATCTTATAAGATTGAAATATTTCAGGATAATTTTCTTTTTAGAATTTCGGAAGATTTAGAACGGTTTTACAGGATCTACTTATAAAATTTTGAGATATTTAAAAAGATTTTATTACATTTTCCAGGATTTCAGAAAATATCAGTATAGAATTTTATGGAATTTTACAATATTTGAGAGAATATTTGAAATTATTTTTTGGAATTTATGCTGCATTCTACTAATTTATCCTAAACTCTTTAAAATTCTTTGAAATTCTTTCGAATATTAAAATTTTTTATTTAATTTTTCAAGTTCCTTGCCATTTTCAAAAGCTTTAAAAAATGTCAAGGGATTTCAAAAGGCTATAAAGCATTTAAATTATTTTAAGGTATTTTGAAAGATTACAAAAAAATTTTTGATTGTTTTCAGTAATTTAATGGGATTTAAAAATATTTGAAATACTTTATGGTACTTTAAAATATTTGTAGGAATATTTAAGAACTTTTAACAATATCAAGGTATTTCCAAGGGTTTCAATCCTTCGAAAGGAAATTAAAAAAAAAATTTGCATTCTGTTTAAGAAATTTTTCTAGAATTTTTGAATTGTTTTAAATTCACTCGATTCTTTTTAAATTCAGTTTGATTTTTATTAATTTTATCGAATTCTTATTTGCCTTAAACTCCTCTAAATTCACTCAAATTTGATTTTAATCAATGGAATTTTGCGGTTTTAAATATTTTTTCCAATTATTTCGATTTATCTTAAATTCCTTTAAACTTATTCCCTGTTTGCGCATATCAGTCGATTTTTTTTATTTAAAAAAAATCCCATTCATTTGAATTTTTGTAATTTATCATGAATTGCTTTAAAATCTTATGATCTTACTTTTTATTTAAAAACTGGTTCGTTTTTTATAGAACTCTACTTTTTTTTATTTAAAACTAAAACTTTTGTATATATCATCTATTTAATTATTAGGTAAAATGCAATTTAAATTAATCAATTTTTTTGTTGGAAATTGATCTTTTCAGTTAAAAAGTTAACTAATTTATTTTAAAAAAACCATTAAATAAATAATTCCTTTTATGGTTGAAAATTAATATTTTCGTTTAAAAATTTAATATCTGAATTTTCGGTTAAAATGTATGTTTTTTCTGAAAAACTAAATAGTTGGAAGTTGAACTACTTTGTTTAAAATGTATTTTCTTGTTGCAAAAATTTATCATTTTAGTAGAAATCTTATGTCGTTGGTTAATGGTTGAGCTATTTTGTTAAAAATTATTTTTTTTTTTTAGGTGGAGAATTGATTTTTTTTAGTTAAAAATTTTAATATTTTGTTGACAATCCATTTTTTTTACTTTAAAATTAATCTTTTTGTTTGAAAATTTAAGCATTGTGTTTTCGGTTATAATTTTTTTTAGTTAAAATTAATTTTTTAGTAGAAAATTTAACTAGTTCTCTTTCTTTTTTTCTAAAGTTAATATTTTTGTCTTATAATCTAACTATTGCATTTTTGATTTAAAATACTTTTTTTATTTGAAAATTCAACTAGTTGGTTTAAAGTTGAATTACCTTGTCAAAAATTGTTTTTTCTGGTTGTAAAGATTCATCATTTTAGTACAAATTTTACATATTTGGTTAATGGTTGAACTATTTATTTTTGAGTTGAAAATGCTATTATTGTGCAATTGAAAATTACTTTATTTTGGTTTCAAGAATTTTACTATTTTGTTGAATATTCGTTCTTTTTTGCGTGAATTCAACTATTTTTTATTGAAAATTAATTTTTTTACGGAAATATCAGCTATAACATTACTTTTTGAAAAAAATTTAAATTAAGTAATTAATTTTTCTTCGGCTGGAAATTTGACCATGCATTTTTGAGTTCAAAATTTCTAATTTCTAATTGGTTGAAAGTTAAACTACTTTGTGAAAAATTAATTTGTTTGGTTGAAGAATCATTATTTGAATTGAAAATTTATTTTGGATTGATTGTAGGACTTTACTATTCTGTTGAAAATTTATTCGTTTTTGGTTAAAAATATTTTTTTATCTGAAAATTTAGCTATTCGATTTCTGGTTGCAAAAAATTTGATTTTTTCTTCAAAAATCATTTGTTTTATGAACAGTCCAATAATTAAATATTTAAACAATATTTTTTTCTAAATTAAACATAAGAAAGTTTTCTCTAGTTAAAATGTCTCATTAATGTGTTTAGTTATTATAAACTATCCGAAATTGTTGATTCAAGAACTTTAAAATTCGGTAATATTATAAACTTTTCGGGAATCGGGGAATTTTGCAATTCAAGATTTTTATATTTTAATTACAATAAGTATTACTATACTATTATATGATAAAATATTATTAATAATTTAATGATACGCATATTTTAATAATCGAAAACCACTTTTATTTTTAAATGTTCTTGGGATACCAAAATACCATCAACTATAAAAAATCCTCTTTACTTGCAACTTTCGTTTGAACCTGGTTCAGTTGAACAGTTTTCAAAGTGAAAATAAAACTTTTAAACTAAAAAAAAAAAGTAGAGAAAAATGTAATCCGTTAAACTTTTGAAAAAGAAGTGGGTCTGTGAATGCGGAAGAAAATCCCGCATTGTCGGCTCTGGAGTAGTACGAGTATATCTGGAGAAGCCGGGTGTCCTGGCTACGGCACTGGGTTAAGTAGTAAAGGTGCGTCGTCGGTCAGGCGCGTGCGTCCCTGAGCTTTTCACGGTCGGGGTTTGGCGTCGCTCTACGCCGCGCCGTTCGCCAAAGCTCGAAGCCTATCCGTTGCAGGTCGGTGGTGGTATCACCTGTTTTCGGGAACTCGAACGGGTGCAGTGAGCCTCGCTCGCGAAGACGACGCGCCGATATCGACGACAAGAACGACATTTAGCCCTCGGTGGTGGATTCATCCTTAGTTCTAAATTTAAACGCGTCACGATATCCCCTCGGGTGATTGGCGCTAGGTTGGCTGCGCGGCGCGTTGCGGCGCGGTGTCGACTACGCGAGTCAGTCTACGTTCCGCCGGCGAGCAGTGCGGACGCCAGTTCGAAAATCTTGTCACCGTCGCGAATTATCGTCGCTGGCGCGTCCGTGATCCGAGCCACCGGTGCGAGGGACAGGCGCCACGTCCACCAGCTCTTTATTGATCGGAATTAACCTGCGAACTTATCGCCCTAACTTCCATCGGCGCGCTCCAGTAGTGGCCCGCTTATTCGGTAGTGTATCGTAAATACGCGAGGTGCTACTATCCGGAATGGCTGCCCCAGCAGCTTGCACGCGGTTCAGTGACAACTACGACCTCAAGGAGGAACTCGGCAAGTAAGTAAAAGAACAGCCCAGTCAAGCACAAGGAACTCGCGTAATAATAACCCGCGTGTCGACTCGAATCAACTCGACCTACGTCCCTCTCCTACCACCATCCACTATCTGTCCCTGTACCGTCGCCCGCTAAGCCTCTATCACTCCCTCCCCCTTTTTCCTCCTCTCTCATTCTTTCACTCACTCGACGTGTCTCATCACACCACACTCCCTCCATTACTCCCTCACTCACGCAATTTTCCGAGACCCCCGACGCACAATCCTATCTACCTACGATGAAAGCTCTCTGCCGATAGTACCCTCTCTTGTCTATATACAAGCCGCCTTCCACACGGCCACTAGCAGACGATGCGGCGCTGTCGGCCATGACTGCCACCACTCATGCCGACCACCACCATGCTTTACCTTTCCTTCCACCATCCAAATCCACCCTTAGGATCTACCTGTGCCGTCCTCTAGAACCTCGTCTACATCTTAAACTTCCTTCCTCTTGGTTATCATTCGCACCTTTCTTTCATTCATCTTGACCTTCTCAGACCTTCCCCTAAATAATTCGACACAGGGATTTTTGACATCTTTAAGTCATCTAAGCCCCAAAGTTCATGTCCTATGAACATTTAATAGGACATCAATAGGATATACGAAGGTTACCATTAGCCTTTTTATATCTTTTAATCTTCGACGAACTTTCTTAACCTTCTATGAAAGTCCTGATAGTATCCTTAGCACCGTTTGAAAATATTCAATCTACCATTCCTCTAGCTCCTTTACTTCTATGATCATCCATTTACTATCATTGACCTTCCTGTCAAATTTGTCAAATACCTCATCCGTCATCACTGTAACCTGTATTAGTTATTTTCTTTACCACTTGTTTAAATCTGTTTCCCTTCCTCTATCTTTCCTTCAACTTCTGTAGCCTTTCTTATTCGCTAATACTTTTTTATATTTTGTCCCTTAGCAACCACTTATCTACTACATCTTTCCTTAAACTCTCTGCCTGCTCCTATTTTCTTCTAAGGGCACGGGGATATTAGACATTTTTAAAACGTCCTAAGAATATCCGGAGTACCGATTTTGTATTCATCCTTGTATCTCTTCAAAATCGATTGTGTCCTACTTATGCCTATCTCGGGAAAATTGGTGTTTCTGCATTCATGGTTTTAGCAGTATCATTCATTGCTATTGTGATGACAACTGGTACACAAATATCTTCACATTTATTTATACCGTATTGTACATTGTATGATGGAAATACGTGAAAACTCTTTAAAATCCTCTCGAAAATTACGATTTGTTCCATTGTAAAGTTAATGCTTCGAAATTGCATGGTTTAATAAATGTCATTCACTGCCATTGTTATTAAAATTAGTCAACAAATATCTTCACCTTTATTTATTCCGTATTGTACATTGTATTGTACATACCTCTTAAAATCTTTTTTGAAAATTACGATTTGGTCCATTGTAAAGTTAATGTTTCAAAATTTGATGGTTTTAGTAATATCACTTACTACCATTGTTATTGCGATTGTTCAACAAACGCCTTCATAAACACCAGAAATATAAAATTTTTTAAATTTATCCAGTTTCTTCTACAAATGACCTTGTGTAATTATCTATATTCTTCTATCTTAGGTTCCTTTCATTTTATCCTGGTTCTCCGTACATAGGATGAAGTATCTTTTATGATATCCGTCCAATACCTTTAGTTTCTGTTTTCCTATTTCTTCAATGTCCTGATAAAAGTATTCTCATAAAAATCCTCTTTAAAAATTACGATTTGGTTCATTGTAAAGTTGATGTTTCAAAACTTCATGGTTATACTATCATTGACTGTCGTTGTTTTTACAACTGGTACAAACTGGTACATTGTGCGATGGGCATTAAAGTATCACTTTTAAAAGTCCATTGTAAAGTCAATGTTTCAAATTTTAATATTTTAAGCTACTGTAGCATATGTTTTTAGTTTTTAGCATCATCATTGTTATGGCGATGGGTCACAAAATGTTTTCACAAATACCAGATATATAAACTCAGAACAAACTCGGGAATAAATTCTGTTGCATCCAATTTGAAGATTGAGTTCCATCTCTCTAGGAGTTGGGGTACGAAACTATTGTCTATTGTTTTAGCCACAAAACTGTAAAAACCATTGACAGCAGGTAATGTTTCTTACTCCAAGTCCGAGAGAATCGATACCTTGTGCAGTGGTACCATTCACACTACCAAGACTAATTTTTGGTTGCAGGGAAATGGTACTTTTTGTGTGAAATTGTTGAAAATGTGTTTGCTATTTCCTTCCTAAGTATTTGTTTGTGTAAACATTTGTTTTCTTCTATATAGGTTTCTTTTCTAGTTATCCAGGTTCTCCTTACATGTAATGAAGTACCTTTTGTAACCGAAACTCAATCTCTGTTTTTCGTTTTACTTCACTGACCTTATTTTTGCTGTTCTGAACTCTATTTACCTTTCCTTGTCCTATTGCTACTGAATTTTCTTATCCTTTAATATCCCTCAGCTCCTTTTCCAACCTTTATCTTCTTCTACCTTGCGCTCTTAAACATGTTTAGAATTCTACAAAACTTCTACAATACAAGCGTAAGGTCAAATTGCAAACAAGGTATTGGATTGGTGAAACTACAATAGATGTATTGTAAGTGTTGTAATTCGTGGAGTTACCGCAGCGCGAACTCTACGAGATATTGTAAAATTCCGATACATCTATTGTAGCATTACATTACGTTTCGGAAATAAGTTTCCAATACATTCGTAGGACGTTTCCAACAGAAACTTGTTACAGTGTAGTTAAAACTTTCTTATTTGAACTTCCTTTCTTGCCTTTGACCCTTCGAATTGGTTTTTGAATTTCTTGTTACATTTCTGAATTTCTTGTTACATTTCTGAATTTCTCTGACAAACCGCCGCTTGTCTACAAATCTTGTTACTTCCTTGGCTTCTTTTCTTATTTCCAATTTCCCATTCCTGCGTCTGTTGCCCTCCCTTTTCCTTCCTCAGAGACGATCCTCTACCTCCGCTCGTGGGTGACAATCAGAGTTGCATTTCGGTTATATTTAAGCACCTCGGGCGGCCGCTCCAAGCTATATATAAGCCAGGGTGGCTGGCCACGTTCCTAAGCTCCGTCTCTTGGTCGCCGTTGCTATCCACCGGTCTTGACGGCGTTCGCTACGCTCGGATCTGTCACCAAATCAATACGAAGCTCTCGCCTTGCAGCAGGTGGTTGCTCAGAGACTTCCTCATCGACTCCTTGTAAACCTCCACAACCCGGACATATTCTTCCGGTTTTGTTCATGCATCCATTGATCACTCAGGATATCGTTTTCTGATCAAGACAATACTTCGAGATGCATCTAACCTTCAGTTGTCTTTATCCGACCAAAAAAGTCGAAGGCTAATAGAAGTATGAGATTACATTATGGGATGATCTTGAAATCAAGGATGTTGCAATGTAGATGAGAGTGAGAGTTGGATAAATTAAATTTAGATAGATAAGATGGAACTAGAAGGTCTTTGGACCAAAGGAACGGAGGGCTTCGTGACTGAAGGAAATAAAGAGAATGAATCAAAACAGATCATCGGAAGAGTTCATTGTACTTTGAAAAAATACTATCCTAAAATCTGGTACTATAATTATTGCTAATTATTATTGAAGAATTCTAAATGAGATTAAAATCAAATTTGAAATCTTAATTAACGTCCAACAATCAAGTTAATGAGCAGAATTTCCGTTAAATAAAATCAAGAATCCAACGGCAATCAGCATAAAATGTTGTCATTCCAATCTGAAAAAAATCCTCTTCTTTCCTTAAAAGAAAAAAAAATTCCTCCCCTTCGAAAAAAACAAAAAAGAGGAAAGAAAAAATGAGAAGGCAAACATCCAAATCCCCTTTCCTCTCTCGTTTAAAAAAAAAATTTTCATCTATAAGTAATTTTTTTTTTCTTTCGTCTTTTTTTTTTCAAACCACAAAAAAAAAATTTTTAAATATTTTAACCCAATT
>JAAAKG020146935.1:0-10570 GCA_010014905.2 Druon quercuslanigerum
TAATAATTATTATAATTCAAAAATATATAATATTCTACTATATGGTAGAAAATTTATCTTTGCCAGTTGAAAATTTAATTATTTGGTTGAAAAAATCATCTTTTCTTAGTGAAAAATTCATCTTTTTAAGGGATTTTTTTTTAATTCGACTTTTCAGCTTAAAAACTCAATTCTTATGTTGAAACTTTATTTTTTTTTGCCAGAAGTTATTAGGTATTTATTACACACTTTCTAGTTCAAAGTTCAACTATTTTTTAATAATGCAATAAATTTTGACTTTAAATATTAAACCCTTCAGACTAAATTAAAAAATGAAGTTTTTGAACGGCCTTTAAATTCAATAATGGTTGAGAATTAGCTTCCATCAAAATCTGCCGAAATTGAATGTTCTCTTCCGTTATAGTTGGCCGGATTTTTATTTTTTTTTCTAGCATATTTTTCAAAACTTATAATTAAATTGTAAAGAATCTATTAATTATTTTTTGATATTGAATATCAAATAGTATCAATTACTGGTATACTATTGTTGGAGAAACGAGAAAAAATCTGCCTCAGCCTGGGTTTGAACCCGGAACGCCACTATACACGAGTATAGTTTGACAATTATGCCACCTAAACTGTCGCAGATAATTTCTTCCTTCTCCTTTAACACATGCTGACTCGTTTCTGTATCTCATTATTCCATGAAACTTTTTTTTTATATAGATAATTCAGTTTGAAACATTTTTACCAAGTCAGAATATAAATGTAAACAATGATTTTTTGTTCAATAGGGTATTAAGTAATTTGTTTATGTTAAGTACTAAATAGTGTAATTATTAAATTGATTATTTGGTTAACGCTCCACTCATATATAGTGGCGTTCCTGGTTCAAATCCCGCCAGAGTCCAATTTTTTTTCATTTTTCCAAAAATAATAGGCCCACAACCAACACTATTTAAGCTTTTAAATAAAAAAAATTAAAGAGAATACACAAAGTTTAATCAAATTTGTACTTTCATAGTTAACGATCACTTGGATGTGGCGATGAATGGAATTTTTGCAAAAAGGGGTAGCTCCCAAATGTGGACTTTGGGCATTGGTGCGAAATATCTTTTAAGTGATGGTTCAACATTTCGATTTAAGATTGACAAGGATATGCAAATAGGCTTAAGCCTACAGCAGAGGCTTCATGATTCTCTGAATTTGACTATGTCGTTCAATATTGACTGTGCAAACGTACAAAGTGGCGGCCACAAGGCTGGCTTGAGTCTTGAACTGGAAGCCTGAATTCAATTTCCGCAACTGGAATGGCTGTCTGCTTCTACACGATACCTTGTAATAAGCTATTTTTTAAAGAATATACACTTTACAAACTATTAACAATGTTTCAATTAATTTTATCATTTGTAACGTGGTTGTTTTGGAATTATTGGTACAAAATTTCGATTATTTGAAATTTTTGAATAATTCTATTTTTTGGATTCAATTTTTAAAAAATTATTCTTTAGCAACCCTGCGATATTTGTTGAGAAATATACTTCTTTACAAACCATTAACAAAGTTTCAAATAATTTCATCATTTGAGACGCCGTTCTTTTAGAATTATAGGTACAGCAATTTATTTATTTTGATTTTTAGAATAATTATATTCTTTACATATAATTTTTTCTTAAATTATTTATAAATAATCCTTATATATTTGTTACAAAATATACACTTTACAGACCATTACCAGAGTTTCAATTAATTTTATCACTTGTAACGCGGTTGTTTTAGAGTTGTAAGTACAACACTTCAATTCGTAGAAATTTTGGAATAACTACACTTTGTCTAAATTAATTTTTTCTGAAATTATTCATAAATAATCCTCAGCTATTTGCTAAAGAATATACACTTAAAAAGAATTAACAATCTTTCAATTAATTTTATCATTTGTAACGTGGTTGTTTTAGAATTATATGTACAACATTTCGATTATTTGAAAATTTTGAATAATTCGATTTTTTAGATTCAATTTTTAAAAAATTATTCTTAAACAACCCTGCGATATTTTTTAAGAAATATACTTCTTTACAAACCATTAAAAAAGTTTCAAATAATTTCATCATTTGTGACGCCGTTCTTTTAGAATTATAGGTACAGCAATTTATTTATTTTTATTTTTAGAATAATTATATTCTTTACATATAATTTTTTCCTTAATTATTTATAAATAATCCTTAGCTATTTACTAAAGAATATACACTTAAATTTTTTATAAATTATTCTTAAATAATCCTTATATATTTGTTACAAAATATGCACTTTACAGACCATTGACAGAGTTGCAATTAATTTTATCACTTGTAACGCGGTTGTTTTAGAATTATAGGTACAACACTTCAATTCGTAGAAATTTTGGAATAACTACACTTTTTATAAATTAATTTTTTCTGAAATTACTCATAAATAATCCTCAGCTATTTGCTAAAGAATATACACTTTAAAAAGAATTAAAAATGTTTCAGTTAATTGTATCATTTGTAACGTGGTTTTTTTAGAGTTATAGGTTCAACAATTCAATTCTTTGCCATTTTGGAATAATTATATTTTTCAAATTCAATTTTCTTTAAATTATTCTTAAATAATACTTGGCTATTATTTAAAGAATATACAATTTACAAACTATTAACAATCTTCCAATTAATTTTATCATTTTTTACGTAGATTTTTAGAATTATAGGTTAAAAAATTCAATTCCTTCAAGTTTTGAAATGATTAGATATTTTACATTTAACTTTTTCTTAAATTATTCATTTTAAATCCTTAAATATTTCTTAAAAAATGTACACTCTAAAAACCATTAACAATGTTTCAATTAGTTTGATCATTTTTTACTTCCTTTTTTTAGAATTATAGGTTCAACAATTCAACTTTTGGCAATTTTAGCATGACTATATTTTTTACCATTCAATTTTTAAAAAATTATTCCTTAATAAACCTCAGCTATTTGTTAAAGAATATACACTTTGAAAACCACTAACAATGTTTTAATTAATTTTTTAATTTGTAACGTGTTTTTTTTAGAATTATAGGTTCAACATTTCAATTCTTTGAAATTTTTGAATTATTAGATTTTTTAATTTAATTTTTTCTTATATTATTGAATAATAATCCTTAACTATTTGTTTAAGAATATACACTTTAAAACCCATTCAGAATGTTTTAATTAAGTTTATCATTGGTGACGCCGTTTTTTAGAATTATAGGCACAAAAATTCATTTCTTTTCAATTTTAGAATAATTATATTTTTAACATTCAATTTTTTCTGAAATTATTAATAAATAATCCTCAGCTATTTGCTTAAGAATGTACACTTTAAAAAGCCAGTAACGATTTTTCAATTAATTTTATCATTTGTAACGTGGATTTTCAGAATTATAGGTTCAAAAATTCAATTTTGTGCAATTTTGCAGTAATTAGATTCTTTGAATATAATTTGTTCTTAAATTATTCATTAACAATCCTCAAATATTTCTTTAAAAATATTCTTTCTGAAATTATTAACAAACAATCCTCAGCTATTTGCTAAAGAATGTACACTTAAAAAAGCCAGTAACAATTTTTCAATTAATTTTATCATTTGTAACGTGGATTTTCAGAATTATAGGTTCAACAATTCAATTTTGTGCAATTTTGCAGTAATTAGATTCTTTCAATATAATTTGTTCTTAAATTATTCATTAGCAATCCTCAAATATTTCTTTAAAAATATACACTTTAATAACCATTAACAATGTTTTAATTAATTTTATCGTTTGTAACGTGGGTTTTTTAGAATCATAGGTACAACAATTGAAATCTTTGCAATTTTGGTATAAATAGATTTTTTTTATTTAATTTTGTTGAAATTATTCTTAAATAATCCTCAGTTGTTTGTTAAAAATATACACTTTAGAGACCATTAACAAAGTTGCAGTTAATTTTATCATTTGTAACGCGGTTGTTTCAGAATTATAGTTACAACAATTCAATTCTTTGAAATTATGGAATAAGTAGATTTTTTACAATTGACAACAATTCAATTCTTTGCACATTTGGAATAATTAGATTTTGCACATTCAATTTTTAAAAAATTATTTTTGAATAATCCTCAGCTATTTGCTAAAGAAGATACACTTTACAAACCAATAACAATCTTTCAATTAACTTAATCATTTGTAACGTGGATTTTCAGATTTACAGGTGCAACAATTAAATTCTTTGCAATTTTAGAATAATTAGAGTTTTTACATTTAATTTTTTCTTAATTATTTATTCCTAATTCTTAACTATTTGTTATAGAATATACATTAAGAAAAACATTAACAATGTTTCAAATAATTTTATCATTTGTAACGTGGATTTTCAGAATTATAGGTTCAACAATTCAATTCTTTTGCAATTTTTGATAATTAAATTTTTACATTTAATTTTTTCTTGAATTATTCATTATTTATCCTCAACTATTTATTAAAGTATATAGAGTTTACAAACTTTCAACTATCTTGCAATTAATTTAATCTTTTTTAGCGTTGTTTTTTTATAATTATAGGTTCAAATTCTTTGCAATTTTAGAATAATTAGATTTTTTACATTCAATTTTGTTTAAATTGTTCTTGAATAATCCTCAACTATTTGCTAAAAAATATACACTTTAAAAAACCATTAACAATGTTTCAATAATTTTATCATATTTAACGTCGTTTTTTTTAAATTATAAGGTGAACAATTCAATTTTTAAAAAATTATTCTTAAATAATTTTCAGCTATTGGTTATAGAATATACACTTTACAAATCATTAACAATCTTTAAATTAATTTTATCATTCGTAACGTTGATTTTCATAACCGTATGTACAACAATTCAATTCTCTGCAATTTTAGTATTAATAGATTTTTTATAGTCAAATTTTTTTTTTCAATTATTCATAAATATTGCTCAGATTTGCTCAGATTGCTCAGATTGCATTAATAACAATGTATTAATTGATTTTATCATTTGTAACGTGGATTTTTAAAACTATAGGCAAAACAATAAAATTATTTAAATAATGAAATTTTTATATTTAATCTATTTATTTTCTTTACTCTTTAAGTTTGAAAAATGGTAGAAACTGCTACTGTTTGGTTAATAAATAACTTTTTTGTAAAAAATTAATATTTTTGACATGTAGATTCAACTATTTGGTTAAGAATTCATGACTTTTGTTAAAAGTTAGAACTATTTTAGTAGAAAGTAAAAATTGGGTAGAAAAGTGTTTTTTTTTTAAAGTTGTCCTTGTTTTCTTGAACATTCATTTCTTCCGGTAAACATTTAAAAAATGTTTTTTGGATAAATGCATCTTTTTGGCTAAAAAATGTAAATGAAAATTTTTTAAAAATTTAAATCAAGCTGTTATTGCTTATAATTTATTTTAATGAGAATATAAAATTCCGGAAATGTATGGACATTTTCGGTAATTTAATGTAATTTTACAGATGAATATGGGAAATTATCATAAATTACTCAACTTTTTTATAAATTTCAGGTAATTCATGAAAATTTTTGTTAATTTATCGTAATCTTACAGGTAAATATAGTTAATTACCATAAACTTCTTAAAATTCAACTTTAAATAATATTATAATTTTCCGAAAATTTATCAAATTTTTGGTCATTAATGGCAACTTACCATAAAGTGCCAAAAATTTGATTTTAAACTGTCCATAAATTTGCGGAAATTGATGGAAATTTTCGGTAGTTTATGGTAATTTTACAGGTAAATATAGAAACTTATCATAAATTACCTAAAATTCAATTTGAACCATTTTACTCAATTTCCGAAAATTTATGGATGTTTTCAGTCACTTGCAGTAATTTGACAGGTAATTTATGGTAACTTACCATAAATTGCCAAACATTTAATTTAAAAATTTCGATAAATTTCTGGAAACTTACGAAAGTATCAACTATAAACATTTTCATAAATTTCCGGAATTTTATGAAATTTGGTAATTTCTAGTAATTTAAAAGGTAAATGTAGTAAATGATCATAAATTACTCAAAAATGAATTTAAAAAATTTTCATAAATATCCGGGAATTTATAAAATTTTTGTAATTTATGGTAGTATTACAGGTAATTTATTTTAACTTACCATAAATTGTACCAAATCTAATTTTAAAATCTCTCTAAATTTCCGTAAATGAATGGAAATTTACTGTCATTTATAATGATTTTACAGGTAAATATAGAAACTTATCATAAGCTACCCAAAATTCAATTTTAAAGACTTTTATAAATTTCCGGAAATGTATTAAATTTTTGGTAAATAATGGTAATATAACAGCAAATTTATAATAACTTAAGAGAAATTACTCAAATTTCAATTAAAAAATTTCTATACATTTCCGGACATTTTTGATAATTTACGGTGATTGGATCAATTATGTACGGTAACTTTCCATAAATTACCGCGAAATTCTATTTGCAACAAAAATTTCCTCACAGTTTTTACGGTGAGTGGGCTACTCATCGTAAAATGCGAGCTCATAGATGTATAATTTTCATTATTTACTTCGGACGTCACTTTTTACTCCCTAGGGAGTAAAAAGTAGTCTTATCACTTCATAGGTGTCGAAAAGGGCTAAAATCGTGCATGCGTCATAAACAGTAATTTTCAAGGCAACTAGAAATTACTCCATGTAGTAACTGTAACTAGTTTTTTTTTATATAAAGTACCTAGTTACTCAAAAAAAGTACCTTACCTGACACTGATTGGTTCAACGTCGACAACAAATGTCAATTTACAAAGTTTCACTTAGATCAGCTAGCTAGATTCGGAATGTTTTTTTAAAGAAGGAAATGATTTATTACCTTATGTCGTGGTACAGCTGGGGGCATGCTACTTGTTCTGCCCCGATATTGTCTTGGGGGTGGAGCCCGAGAACCGGAAGCTGAACCTGCTGGACTTGTAGGACTCGGTCCTCCGGGGCTAGTTCCTAGACTCAAATGTGATGTGTTAGAAACTGCTCCCGGGCTGATTGCAGGCGTTCTGGTAGGACTTCTCGGTGAGGGTGATAAATGCCCCCATGGACCTGCCTCTGCTTGCAAAAATCTGAAATTCAAATTCAATTAATATTCATTTATTTTGATAGATGCTAAAAGGCTATAAGTGCTACAAGTGGCAATAAATGCTCCACATGTTTTTCCATTAAATCGATATGTTTCGAGACACCCTTAACGGTGTATTCTACGGTGCCTACGTGACCAAACCAGTCCTCGGTTATGAAATTTTTTTGGTGATCACTATGTCCAAAATATCGCTCTTAACATTTGGAACAGAGAAAATGAGAAAATAAATTGTGCTGGTATATTTAGTTTGAGAAATATTTTTGAAAATATTAGCCGACTAAAAAATAAATGTTGGTATTCACTATGTGCGAAGGCAATGATATATCTCTCTCAATATTTGAAAAAAAAAGAAAATGAGACAATAAATTGCGTTCGTTTATTTAATTTGGGAAATAATTTGGAAAAAATGATCCTAGTAAAAAGTAAATGTTCAAAATTTGTTTAATTTTTTTTGGTGACCACTATGCCCAAAGGCAATGATATATCACTATAAATGTTAGGGACAGAGAAAATGAGACAACAAATTGCGTTGCTATATATTGAGTTTGAGAAATAATTTTGAAAAAAATTATCCGGGTAAAAAATAAATGTCCAAAATTATTTTCATTTTTTATTGCTGTTCACTATATCTGAAAGCCAAAATTATTTTCATTGTTTTGCTGTTCACTATATCCAAATGCAATGATATATCGCTCTCAATCTTTGTGATACAGGAAATAAGACAATAAATTGCTATTTGTTATTTGCAGCTAATGTTTGATTATCTTCGAATTTATGCACTTTAGAAAAAAGCTCCACAGTGAAAAAATGTTTTTTTATACACCTAGAATAAGTGTATACTAATCAAATTCTAATTTGGAAAAATTTTATTATTATACGTAATATCATTATGTATTATATTTTTCGTAATAATATTATGCGTGTAGGTAAAAAATTAAATTTTTTCCAAATTAGAAATTTATTAGTATACACTTATTCTAGGTTTATAAAAACATTTTTTGTCTCAGGAGTTTGTTTCAAAAGTTCATTTTGGAGATAATCAATCATAAAGAAAAGGTTTTTTTTTCTCACTAAAATCATCATAACTTTTAAACGGCTAGATAAAAATGGTTCCTGTTTTGCTCATTTGAAAGAGGACACGAATACGCATCTTTTCTATTTTTTTCAAATACACTAATTCCTTCAAAATGAAATACGTTTTTTGTGGGCAATAAACCCATTAAAAACGTTTAAATTAATTTTATTATTTGTAACATGTTTTTGTAGAATTATAGGTACAACAATTAAATTCTTTGCAATTTTGGAATAATTAGATTCCTTACATTCAATTTTGTTAAAATTATTTGTAACGTGCATTTTCAGAATTATAGGTTCAACAATTCAATTCTTTCTATTTTTTTCCATCAAATACATTAATTCCTTCAAAATGGAATACGTTTTTTGTAAGCAATGAACCCATTAAAAATGTTTCAATTAATTTTATTATTTGTAACATGGTTTTCTAGTATTATAGGTACAACAATTAAATTCTTTGCAATTTTGGAATAATTAGATTCCTTACATTCAATTTTGTTAAAATTATTTGTAACGTGGATTTTCAGAATTATAGGTTCAACAATTCAATTCTTTCTTCTTTTTTTTCTTCAAATACATTAATTCCTTCAAAATGGAATACGTTTTTTCCTGGGCAATTAACCCATTAAAAATGTTTCAATTAATTTTATTATTTTTAACATGGTTTTTTAGAATTATAGGTACAACAATTAAATTCTTTGCAATTTTGGAATAATTAGTTTTTTTATATTCAATTTTGTTAAAATTATTTGTAACGTGGATTTTCAGAATTATAGGTTCAACAATTCAATTCTTTCTATTTTTTCCATCAAATACATTAACTCCTTCAAAATGGAATACGTTCTAATTGTAGGCAATAAAACCATTAAAAATATTTCAATTAATTTTATTATTTGTAACATGGTTTTTAGAATTATAGGTACAACAATTAAATTCTTTACAATTTTGGAATAATAAGATTTTTTATATTCAATTTTGTTAAAATTATTTGTAACGTGGATTTTCAGAATTATAGGTTCAACAATTCAATTCTTTCTATTTTTTCCATCAAATACATTAACTCCTTCAAAATGGAATACGTTCTAATTGTAGGCAATAAAACCATTAAAAATATTTCAATTAATTTTATTATTTGTAACATTTTTTTTAGAATTATAGGTACAACAATTAAATTCTTTGCAATTTTGGAATAATTAGATTTTTTACATTCAGGTTAGTTAAAATGATTTGTAACGTGGATTTTCAGAATTATAGGTTCAGCAATTAAATTCTTTCTTTTTTTTCTTCAAATACATTAAATAAATTTTTTAAACAATTTATAGTTCTTTTTAGCAATTTTCTCTTAGAATAGAGTTACAAAGTTTCTGTTTCTTCCGAATTTTTAAATTGATTTTTCTTCTTCAACTATATAAATTATATGAATTATATTAATTATATCTTCAATTATATTCTATTAAATTTAACAGAAATAATTGTCCAGACCACTCTTTATTATTCATAATAATAATTTCTTATTATAATGCGCGAAAGTTGCAATTTGTTTAATAATTTTTCACTTTTTGTTAATTATTCAACTAGAGTGAAGTAGTAATTACTTAAAGCCAGTAAGATTAATCATTTAAATAATTTATTATAATTCTTAATAAAATTCTCTTTAAATAATGTTAGAAAGTGGTGGTTCTTTCTACCATTTTTAACACTTTATCCATAATTATTGAAATTAAAAAAAAATGTTTTGGATGAAATCCCCTTCAGTAAATTAAATTATTTATTCAGGAATGTTAAATTTTACCCCACATGTCCGAAACTATACAATTCGACTCTAATTGTTCAAAAAATTATTATTGTTAATAACTATCTTCTTCTCTTAGAGTAATACTAGAAAGTTGTTGTGGGCAAGAAAACAAAACCATTCAAAATGTTTCAATTAATTTTATTATTTGTAACGTGGTTTCTTTTTATAATTATAGGTACAAAAATTAAATTCTTTGCAATTAGGAATAATTAGATTTTTTACATTTAAGTTTGTTAAAATTATTTGTAACGTGGGTTTTCAGAATTATAGGTTCAACAATTGAATTCTTTCTATTTTTTTTTAAAATACATTAATTCTTACAAAATGGCATACGTTTTTTTGTGGACAATAAAACCATTAAAAATGTTTCAATTAATTTTATTATTTGTAACGTGGTTTTTTTTTATAATTATAGGTACAAAAATTAAATTCTTTTCAATTTAGGAATAATTAGATTTTTTACATTTAAGTTTGTTAAAATTATTTGTAACGTGGATTTTCAGAATTATAGGTTCAACAATTCAATTCTTTATATTTTTTTTCTTTAAATACATTAATTCCTTCAAAATGGAATACGTGTTTTG
>JAAAKG020146936.1:0-10570 GCA_010014905.2 Druon quercuslanigerum
ATAATATGCACTAAAAAATATAATAAATTATAAAAAAAATTGTGTCTTTTTTTGGGCGAATAAATAAATTTTTCATTTTTATTTTTAATGTCATTTTTATGATTAAAACAAAAACTAAGTGTTCTGTAAAAAAAAGTGATATATAATAAATTGGTAGCTTTTTTCGGATAAACAATTTTTGTTAACTTATTTTTCTGTGTGACTTTTTTCAAATCTTTTTTCAAATCCTGCCAAATCATTTCCAAAAAATTGAATTTTTCATTATTTTTTCTGCAATCAAAATTTGAATTTTCCATTTTTCAATAAAATCTAAAAATTTCTTATGATTATCTTGAAGGGCAATTAAAAAGAAATGTTTTTCTCTTCTTAAAATTTTCCATATCGTGCTTTTTTTGCCTTAAAATTTTGATTTTCGATTGATTTGAAACGTCTACATATATTTTAAATATAACAAAAAAATTGTCCCAAAAATTTTGAAAATGCTTTAGCTTTTTAATTTTAATCCAAAATGACTGGTTAGCAAACATATCCTTTCTTTTAGGACATAAAAAAGTATACCAAAAATTGATTTAATCCGTTTATTTTTTCGAGAGTTATCGTGTTTACAAATTGACGGACAGACGGACGGACAGACAGATTTTCGGATTCAGGGGTCTCTAAGCGCGGAGATTCGTTAAAAAACTTTGCTGTCAAATAAGGAAAAATTCTGATACTTTCTCAATCAACAATACTACGATAATTTCAGCAAAATTTATAATTTTTTTATCAATTATGTGATTTATTAAAAAAAATTTAATAAACAAATGCATTTTTGGGCCATCTGTTGATTAAAGAATTCTTTTTTTTTATGTCGGATTTTTAATTGGGATCTTCATAGTAAATTCAGCAACATTTTTTTCCATCGACAGATGCCCGAATAATGCATTTGTTTATTGACTTTGTTTAAAAAAAAAATAAAATTTATCAACTCGTCATGAATTTTGCAAAAATTATCATAGAAGTTCCTAATTTTAAAAAATTGACACAGAAAAAAACGAATTTTTCTATCGAAAAATGCCTGATTACTGAATTTGTTAATTCAATTTGTTTATAATATAAACAAATATAATTTTAAGAGAAATTTTTAAAAATATATTATTGTCTCCATTCAAATTTCTTGCAATGTAACTTAAAAAAACGTATAATTATGGAAAAATCGTAGAAGACAGTTTTGCAAAAAATAATTTGTTTATCAATTTTTTTTTATTGTGTAATATTGGAATATCTTTAGCTAATGTTAAAATCATGATAAAATTACAAAGAAAAAAGACTGACATCTAAAAAAACGAATTTTTTTATCCATAGATGCCCGCATAATGCATTTGTTTATTAAATTTGTTTTAAAAAATTAAAAAATTACTTAACAAATTATGAATTTAGCAAAAAAGTTCCTAATTAAACAAATTGACATAGAAAAAAACGATTTTTTCTGTCAAAAAATGACAGATTACTGAATTTGTTATTTAAATTTGTTTATAATATAAACAGCTCTGATCATAAGACAACATTTTTTAAATATAATGTTGTTTCCATTCAAATTTCTTGCAATGTAACTTGAAAAAACCTATAATCATGGAAAATCGTAGAAAACACTTTTTCTACAAATAATTTGTTTATAAAAATTTTTTGTTTATTGTCTTATATTGGAACATCTTTAACTAATGTTAAAATTATGATGAAATACCCAATAAAAAATACTGACATCTAAAAAATGAATTTTTTCGTCCAGAGATGCCCGCATAATGCATTTTTTTATTAAATTTGTTTAAAAAAATTAAAAAATTCATCATTTATCATGAATTTTGCTAAATTTTTATTAAGGTCACAACTAAGAGCCTGACATCGAAAAAAGAGAATTTTTTCACTGACAGATGCCCGCATAATGCATTTGTTTATTAAAATTGTTTTAAAAAATCAAAAAATTACTCAACAATTCATGAATTTAGCAAAAATTATTATAAAGTTCCTAATTAAACAAATTGCCATATAAAAAAATGAATTTTTCTGTCAAAAAATGACAGATTACTGAATTTGTTAATTAAATTTGTTTATAATATAAACAACTCTGATCATAAGAAAACATTTTTTAAATATAATATTGTTTCCATATAAATTGCTTGCAACGTAACTTGAAAAAACCTATAATTATGGAAAATCGTAGAAAACACTTTTTCTACAAATAATTTGTTTATAAAATTTTTTTGTTTATTGTCTTATATTGGAACATCTTTAACTAATTTTAAAATCATGATGAAATCCCCAATTAAAAAGACTGACATCCAAAAAAACGATTTTTTTTGTCCACAAATGCCCCAATAATGCATTTGTTTATTATATTTGTTTTTACAAAAACATAAAATTACTCAACAAATTATGAATTTTGCAAAAATTATCATAAAGTTCCTAATTATAAAAAATTTACATAGAAAAAAACGAATTTTTTTATCGAAAAATGCCAGATCACTCCATTTTTTCATTAAATTTGTTTATAATATAAGCAATTATAATCTTACAAAAAACTTTTTTTAATATAATATTGTTTCCATTCAAATTTCTCGTAATGTAATTTAAAAAACGTATAATTATGGAAAATCGTAGAAAACATTTTTTCAACAAAAAATTTGTTTATAAATTTTGTTTTTGGTTATTGTCTAACATTGGGACATCATGAACTAATGTTAAAATCATCATGATGTTCCCAATTAAAAAGACTGAAATGCAAAAAAAAAGAATTTTCCCGTCCACAGGTGCCCCAGTAATGCATTTGTTTATCAAATTTGTTTTAAAAAATTATAAAATTACTCAACAAATTATGAATTTTAAAAAAATTATCATAAAGTTCCTAATTTTAAAAAATTGACATAGAGAAAAACGAATTTTTCTAACGAAAAATGCCTGATTACTGCATTTGTTCATTAAATTTGTTTATAATATAAACAATTATAATGTTAATATAAAAAAAAAATATTGTTACTATTAAAATTTCTAGCAATGTAACTTGAAAAACCCTATAATTATGGAAAATCGTAGAAAACATTTTTGCAAAAAATAATTTGTTTATAACTTTTTTTGTTTATTGTGTAATATATAAACATATTTAATTAATGTAAAAATCACGATAAAAATCCCAATTAAAGAGACTGCCATTCAAAAAAACGAATTTTTTCGTCCACAGATGCCCGAATAATCCATTTGTTGGTTTTTGTTTTAAAAAATCATACAATTTATCAACAAATTATGAATTTTTCAAAAATTATCATAAAGTTCCCGATTACAGAACATTGACTTAGAAAAAAACGAATTTTTCTGTCAAAAAATGACAGATTACTGCATTTGTTAATTAAATTTGTTTTTAATATAAACAATTATAGTCCCAAGAGACATTTTTTTAAATATAATATTATTTCCATTCCAATTGCCTGCAATGTAACTTGAAAAAACCTATAATTATGTAAAATCGTAGAAAACACTTTTTCTACAAATAATTTGTTTATAAAATTTTTTTGTTTATTGTCTTATATTAGAACATCTTTAACTTATGTTAAAATCATGATGAAATCCCCAATTAAAAAGGCTGGCATCCCAAAAAACGAATTTTTCCGTCCATAGATGCCCCAATAATGCATTTGTTTATTATATTTGTTTTTACAAAAACATAAAATTACTCAACAAATTATGAATTTTCAAAAATTATCATGAAGTTCCTAATTACAAAAAATTTACATAGAAAAGAACAATTTTTTGTGTCGAAAAATACTTGATTACTGAATTTTTTCATTAAATTTGTTTATAATATAAACAATTAGAGTCTTAAGAGAATTTTTAAAAAATATAATATTGTTTCCATTCAAATTGCTTGCAATGTTACTTGTAAAAACCTATGATTATGGAAAATCGTAGAAAACATTTTTTCATAAAATAATTTGTTTATAAAATTTTTTTGTTTATTTTATAATATTGAAACATCTTTGGCTAATGTGAAAATTATCTTGAAATTCCCAATTAAAAAGACTGACATTCATAAAAAAAGGAATTTTTCTGTCCACAGATGCCCTAATAATGCATTTGTTTATTAAATTTCATTTTAAAAAACATAAAATTACTCAACAAATTATAAATTTTCAAAAATTATCATAAGGCTCCTAATTAAAAAAAATTGACATAGAAAAGAACGAATTTTTGTGTCGAAAAATACTTGATTACTGAATTTTTTCATTAAATTTGTTTATTATATAAACAATTATAGTCTTAAGAGGAATTTTTTAAAATATAATATTGTTTCCATTCAAATCTCCTGCAATATAACTGGAAAAAGCCTATAATTATGGAAAATCGTAGAAAATTTTGTTTCAACAAATAATTTTGTTTATAAATTTTTTGTTTGTTCATTTTCTAATATTGTAAAATCTTTAAATAATGTTAAAATCATCATGAAGTTCCCAATGAAAATGAGTGACATCCAAAAAAAGGAATTTTTCCATCGACAGATGCCTTAATAATTCATTTGTTTATTAAATTTGTTTAAAAAACATAAAATTACTCAAAAATAAAATTTTGCATAATTTATCATAAAGTTTCTAATTCCAAAAAATCTACACAGTAAGAAGCGAATTTTTGTGTCGAAAAATGCCTGATTACTCAATTTTTTCATTAAATTTGTTTATAATATAATTATAATCTTACGAACTTTTTTTTTAATATAATGTTATTTTCATTCAAATTTTTTACTATGTAACTTAAAAAAAGTATAATTATACAAAATCATAGAAAGAATTTTTTCAACAAATAATTTGTTTATAAAAATATATTTCATTTATTGTCTAATATTGGAACATCTTTAACTAATTTAACTATATACAATTTAGGCGATTTCAACAAGTTTCCTGTTATGAACGAGCACCGGGAACCTCAAAAAAAAGGGACATTTTTTTCGTCATATTTGTTTATTTATAACAAAATTGAAAACCTAATTCAAAAATCAAGCCGGACATATTTCTTAAAAATATTATCAGCTTTTTTTCAAAAATTTTTTGGTTCAAATCGGTCAATACTTGTGGGCTCAACGTTATTTTGAACCAAAAAAGTCATTTTTTTCCCAGGGTGCGGTAGGGGGTTCAAACTTTGAGTGATGTTCTGCAATGAAAAGATGGATTTTGCATATAAGTGTATTTTAGATACGAGAAAGATCAAACCGATTTATGGATTATCCCATTTATCCTCGTCAGAGTGTAAGCGGTTGGCCTAATTTGTTATTCTTACAGTCTCGTATCCTAGATATCATTCTCCTTATTTCAAACCATTCGCATAAAATTTATATGCATTTATTATGATAGTAGCAATAAATTTCATACCTGCGTAAATCGAAAGATAGGGACATCTACTGCCGATAACAATATTACAATATTTCTTTTTCGTGGTTTTTAGAGGCTGTTCAAAAAAACTGCGTCACATTATTTTGAAATTTTTTTTACCCCTTCCCTTCTAAGCCACTGATGATTACACTCCAGGGTGAGGCAGAGTGGGAAGAAACTCACTTTTTTCATTCAAAAATGTCCAGAGCTTTCAACTTTGGTCCAATTTTAAATTTAAAAAAAATTAAAGTTTATTAAATTCTGAAAATCTTGATATTCTATTTGTTTATTAACAATTTTTTATTTAAAAATATGGAAAACTAAAATTTAAAAAAAAATTGTATAACAATTTTTTTGCTTTAATAACTGGTTAGGTAAATTTTATATTATCTCAAATAAATTCGTATGGATTCATAAAATACAAATAATTTGTTGATTATTCCATTAATTATTTATAAACAATTTTTATGAACAAATTAGCAAATAGTCTTATTATTGGTAAAAAAAATAGTTCTGTTTGCTAAAAGGGCTTCAAGTTAATGTAGGAATTATATTTAATTACAAAAATAATCAAAAAGTTTAAGATAACCATTGTTATAAACAATTCTTGTAGCCAAATAATAAAATATGAGATTTTTTAAAATTATTATTTCCTTGAATTGCTAGAACGAATTCGGATATTCATTAAAATAATAAATATTGATTAATATTTGATCAAATAAAACAATTTTAATTTTATAAAAAAATTCAACATTTTGGCCCTTTCGTATAGAAAAAATTGTTTGCTAGTCACAAAAATATTTTAAAGTTAACAATAAATATTATTATAAATAATTTCAGTTAATAACAAAAATGCTTAATCACAGTGGCCATTGTTAACATTTTTTTTATTTTTGTGACCAGCAGTCATTTGTCCAATAGATTAAAACATTTCTAGTTTAAAAAAATTTCTTTGCGAATGAGTCAAAATTTTGAATTTGTTAATCTAATTTTTTTATAAAAATTTAAACTGTTATATTTTAACAAATAATAATAAACATTTATTAGTTAAAGGAATATCAGCACTGGCAATTGTAGAAAATTATAATTTGAAAAAATTATAAATTTTAATATTTTGCCACAAGAATTTTTTATAACAATGGTTATTATAAACTTTTCAATTATTTTTTAAATTAATGTCCTTCAAAAATAATTTTGAAGCAGTTTTGACAAACACAGTTTTTTACCGATAATAGGACTATTGTCTAATTTGTTTATAACAAATAAAAGGAATAATAAACAAATTATTTGTATTCTATGAGTAAATAAACATTCATTAAAGACAATATAAAATTTTTACGTAAAAAATGAAGCTCTCTAGAATTCAAGGAAATTTAATTTAAAAAAAATTTTAATTCGGACAAAAATTGAAGGCTCTGGACATTTTTGAAATTTAAAAAAATAGTTGTTTAAACTATCTTGATTAACCAATGAAATATTCAGCTATTTCTAGAGATACAAACTTAATTTTTTCGATCCAATTAACTGCTAATAACTAACTTCAAAATTTTTAAGAAAATGTTGATGACAGTAAATAATTTATTATTGAAAACAAACATTTTTTTAAACAAATTGTTATCATTATATGTATTTATAAATAAAATACAGCTATTTTCACGGAATTAACAGCCAATGATTTAGCAATGATTTTATTATAATTGATAACATTTGATAATTGTTTAACCAAACCTAATTAACAAATGCATTATTTTATATTTTTTAGTATTTAAACTTGTTTTATTTGTTATAAAATACTGTAAACTGATTTCTATTGTGGAATATAATTAAAATTACTTAGCAGTAATTCTTTGCCATAAGTTGATAAAAATTGATTATTTATTAAAGAAACTTAAAAAAAAAATTAAATGCTAAAAAATAGACAAATAATGCATTTGTCAATTAAGTTTGGTTAAAGAATGACCAAATGTTATTGATTCATAGCAAAAAACTACTGCTTAATAACTAGCTCCTAATTTCTTAAAAAAAAACGGTATTTTATTCATAAATGCATAAAATGATGAAAAATTGTTTAAACAATTGTTTTTTACAATAATAAATTGTTTACTGCCATCAAAATTTCCTTCAAAATGTAGATTTACAGTTAATTGCATTTAAAAAATTAAGTTTGAACCTCCAAAAATAACCAACTATTGCATTGGTTAATTAAGGTAGTTTAAACAATTATGGAATTTTATTTGGTGACCAGATAAGATACTTCGGTTTTATTTCCAAGTAATATATTATCGATACCGCAGAAAAAACTTTATTTATTCCATAAAAAATGCCTGATATGGATAATTGTTTGTAAAAATAGTTTTTAAAATAAAAAAATATTCATTGACTTTTAATAAAATAATAAAAAAACTCTTTTTGTCCACAAATTGTTCAAATTTAGTGCGAATCATGTGACGAATCGCCGACAATCCCCACGAAACCTTTTTCATTCACTTATTTGTTTATAACAAAGTTAATCGATTTTTTAAAATTTGCATTGCCATTAGACATATTTTTTGGATAGTTGCTTTTACTTATCAAGGTATTTTTGAATTAATCAAAGCATGTTTCAAAAATCGGTATACTTCAAAAGTCAAATTTTTTTGTTATTAAATAAACCAAAAAGTAAACAAACTTTAAAAATCGTCCGTGTCCGTTGAATATAAAATTTTATGAAATTAATTAATAATAACGAAATAAAGAAATTATTGTTAAATTTTTAAGCAAAAAAAATTAATTATCACTCCGGTAGAAACTAAAGACTAATACATTTTTTTCTAAAAATATTTTTCACGGTCTTTATTTTAAGCCTATATTTTCAATTTAAACAATTTTGAAAATCGGTTTGCCGACTTATATAATTTATAATAAAAGCGTTTAAAATTGGGATTTTTTTTATTAAAAAAACCTTTAAACTGATTAACTGTAAATATAAAATTAATTATAATGATTTTCTTTATTCCGAGTACTAAAGATTGAAAAATTATTTATTTTACAAAGTTTTAATTTCATAGGCTTTTAAGCTTTGTAACTACAACAGATACTACTTTCCCATATTGGAGCAATCAGAAAATGCATGAGCACGAACGCGAGCTCATCCGACTTCACGAATTATGAGCACGAACCCGAGCTCACCGCACTTCGTGGATGATGAGCACGAACCCGAGCTCACCGCACTTCGTGGATGACGATCTAACTCTATCTCATCTGTAAATTTATCCCGGCTTCAAAATACGGAATGACCTTGCAATTATTATATTAATTGCAAGGAGGAAAATATAATTTACTGTATGGAAATATATATAGGAGACCAGATTTCAGGCCCTTAAATATTTCAAATATTTTTCTGCATTTTTGGTAACAAATTAAATTTAATAATATTTCCTTGGATTCTCTACATTCTTTCGATTATCTTAATTTCTTGGATTTTCCGAATCTATTAAACTCTCTGAATTCTTTTAATTTTCTCAATTTCAATAATTCTCTGAATATTTTGTATTCTCTTAATTTTCCGGATTCTCTGAATCTCTGAATTGGGTGAAGTCTCTAAATTCCCTGAATTCATTAAGTTCTCGGCAGTCCTTTGATTCTCTGAATGTCTTGATTTATCTAAATTCCTTGAATTGATGGAATTCCTTGAATTTTCTGATTTCTTTGAATTCCCTACATTCCTTGAATTCTCTGAATTCCGTGAGTCATCGGAAGCCCTTGAATTCTCCAGCATTGAATCATATAAATTTTTTTAAATTTATCATACGTAGATATAAGGAGACCAGAGCCGTATTCTAATTTTAGGTTTAAAACGCCAGAAGTATGTTTTGACATTATGCATGTCTTGTTACATTATGCATGAGCACATGTTAGCCAAGTTCAGTAACACATTTTTAGTCAGATTATAAAAATAAACAAACCTATTTTGAAATTATTTAATGACTGAACTGAATAAATTTTGAAAATAATGATAAAAATATAATATGAATAAAATAATTAATTGCCAAAAGTTAAAAAAATATGAATTTCTAATTCTGTTATTTACTATAAAATTAAATTTGCACTATCAAAAGTCAAAATATTTTTATATGGTTTTCAAATTTAGTGCTTTTATTAAGACTTACTCAGATAAATAATTTAGTCACATCGTCAACTTTTATATTTAAGAGTATTTGATATGGAGCCAACAAGTTGATCGAAATTAGGATATTCAAAGTTTTTAAAAAAGAAAATCGTTCTATTTTTGAATCTTTAGAAATAGTTATTTAAAAATGCTTGTGGATAAACGAAAGAAGTTTAAAAAAATGATTCAACAAAAATTGTTTGACCGAAAAAGAGCTACTAATTTGTTAATAATCATTTTTTGTGTCGTTAACTCACACTTTCCTTCGAGCACCATAGTTTTTGTTTTATTTACGTTAATTTTGAGGTCCATGATTTTCATGCTTGCATTCAATTTATTCAACATTCTTTGAAAGTCTTCGATTGACTCTGCTATAGCAGCCTTATCATCTGCGAACGCTAACCCACGTACCTTTACTGTTTCGAGTTCCAAACCTTCTTCGTCGAAAAGAGCAGTTCTTAAACACTTGTCAAAAGCTTTTTCTAGGTCAAAAAAGGCACAGAAACCTTCCTGACATAAACCCACTTTGGACTTCCGAAATCTTTTCTTCTGTAATTATTTCAGTGGCTTTTATCTCCCTTTCTTTTGTATATTGGTACGATATTAGTTTTTTTCCAATCATCTGGGAAATCTCCATTTATTTAACTTTTTCTCGCCTTTTAAACAAATTTTAAACTACCTTACATCAATTTTAAAATTATTTTTTTTCTCATTTTACTCCACTGTGACAAGAAGTGAGAAGAGATGTTTTTCAGAAAAATTATTTAAAAAATTTTTTAAAGTTAATTTTCATCTGGTCAAAAATGACTTTCAGTATTTACTATTATTTAAAGGGGTTAACTTGATCGATAGTTTTAATCATGGAGAATAGACATAAGGAGACCAAACTATTGGAACTAAAGATGAGCACTTTTCTGTTGCCAGAAGTTTGAGAAGTTCGCACACACACACATGTACAAACTCACACTCACGTATAGTTCAATACTTCCCGAGCATGGCGTGCCATCTGCATTGTACAAATAATATGGCCGCC
>JAAAKG020146937.1:0-10570 GCA_010014905.2 Druon quercuslanigerum
AAATTTTAATTAAATTTTTATGTAATTTAAAAGTGTGTAAAAAGCAGGCAATAATTAATTAATGTATTCATAACGTACAAAGCATTAACTATAATTTTCATTTAGACATTGAAATCATTTTTATTTTACTCTTGTTTCAATTTTTCACTTTCATTTTTCAAAATTTGATTTTTTAGTAGAATTATTAAAAAAATTATGCAATTGAAATAGGGATGTTTTAATATAAATAAACTTTTATCAGGAAAATTATATCCAATATTCAGTTATATAACCTTCGAATAAATAATCGAGCTATGTCACCTAATTTTAACAACCTATATTTTAATCTCCATTTAATTAAATATTTTGAAAAAATTATTCAGCTAATAATTAATTAACTATTTTAGATTATGAAAAGTATTTAACTATAACCTTCACTGAAGTATTTAAAGAATTTTTAATTAATATATTTTTTTAAATTTTAGTTCACATTTCCTTAAATGTAATTTGTTTTTAACATTTAAAACTAATTCCAGAAAACATAAGTTTTAATAGATTTATTTGAAATTATTTACTTCTAATTTTAAAAATTGAATTTAGATAATCATTTCATTTCATAAGCATCAGAAAAATCATAAAATTGGACACAGGTATTGTTAAGGGAAAATAAACTTTTATTGTAAAAGTAATATCTAATATTGTATTTGTTTATTTTATTTAATTTAAAATATCTTAAATTCAATCTTTATGTAATTCATTAGTTCTGTCAAAATTAATCAACTTAAAATTAATTGAATGGTTCACAACATAAAAAGCCTCAAGCTATTATTTTTATTAAAAAATAAAATTATTTATGATTTAACATATTTTAAAAATTTTTAATCTTAATTTTTAAATATCTATATTTGTTTAAAAATAATTTCAGGAAATTTGAATTTGAGCAGAATTATTTAATAACTATTCAATCATTTCAAAACAAAAAGAGAACATTAAACCATTATTTTTATTACGAATTCAAATAACTTAAGGCTTTAAAAAATTATTTTTATTCTAAAATTTAAATAATAATAATAATAAATTACTCGAATAATTAATACTCTGCAGTCACAATCTCAAACACAATGCGTGGAAACAAACTTCAGTTTGTACACATAAAGGGCCCTCTGCTTACCGATTTTTAAAATACATAAATTTTAGTTTATAATATTAATTATTGCAAAATAAAATATGTAAATAAAATAATAAAATATATATAAATACGGCAGCCTCTACAAATTGTTGTGCTTATCAAATATTTAATATTTATATTATATTATTACAATTCATAATATGATTTGGTATTGAAACAAAAGTAGTTTCAAGCTCTTGTTTTATAATTAAAAAAATGTGCGCGTCCTTTTTAAAAAAATTATTATTGAACATTTTATTGCAACTTGGGTCGTTTTTCCGAAAATTAAATTTTTTTACAATTGAAAGAAAATTTAATCGTCCTTTCTTTTTTTGGTGAACAAATTTTGTGAATCAATTTTTATTTGCGCTTTGCGTCGTTTTTAGAAAAGTTTATTTTTTTAGTTTTTAATGCTGTTATTCACAAATAAAATCAAAACTAACCGATTCATACAAAAGTGATCAATAAAAAATATTTCAAGCTTTTTTTCTTGCATAACTTTTGTTAAATCATCATTTGTCGTATTTTGCATAATTGTATTGCAAAATGAAATATTTAACTTTTTATTATTTTGTATGTTGACAAAATTTGAATTTTCGATTGTTCAAGAAAATTCAAAAAGTCGTTATGATTATCTCGTTAAGAATTCAAAAATAAAAATTTTTTTCTCTTAACTTTTTTTCATATTGTACGCTATTTGGCTTAATATTTTCATTTTCGTTTTTTTTTATTTTATAAGCGCTATAACTCTCGTATTTTTTTATTGTAAAAAGTCATGAGCAGAAATAATTTTTCTTCTTGAGTACTACAAATAACTTCACAGAGAATTTTTGAATCTTGAAAACAGCGATACAACAATTTTTCAAAATGCGCTTACTTTTTAACTTTTTATTCAAAATTATTGGCTAATAAATAAAACTAATTATTACTAAAAAAGTATTCTAAATAATGTCAAATTTTACACACAGCTAATACCTTCTCTGATGAGAATTCGAAAATTAATTTTCAAAAAAAAAAGAGAAAAAAACAGAATTTTTAAACAGCAAAATTCAGCGTAAAAATACAAGTTTTAAACAAAATACTTGAATCATCAAATAAATAAAGAAGTTTCAATAAAGAAGATTAATTTTTTACCAAAAAATACATATTTTCAACAAAAGAGTTAATTTTTGAAACTGAACAAAACCCGAAGAGATGAACTTTGAACAAGAAAATTATAATTTTTAATCATGAGAGATTAATTTTCCATCAAATAGTTGAATCTTCAAATATAAAAGATAAATTTTTAACCAAAAAAACCTAAATTTTTACACAAAATTGAAATGAAAAATTTTCACTTTGAAAATTTGATTAAAAGAAAATTTTCAAGAAGTTAAATTCAATCAATAAACGCGATTTTTCAACAATATAAATTAATTTTCTACAAAATAGTTGACTTTTTATCTAAAAAATATAAGTTTTCAATCAAAATATATAAATTTTCAACATACAATGGAAACGCCAATTTTTCAGGTTGAAAATTTAGTTTAAAAATAATAGAATTTTCAAGAATTTTATTTCAAGAAAAAACAAAGATTTTTTAATAAAATACATTAATTTGCTAAAAAATAGTTGAATTTTTTAAATAATAAATGATCAGTATTCAAGCAAAGGTTGAAAAGTTAAATTTTCAGACAAATAATTAATTTTTAACACAAAAGCAACGAAGTTTCAAAAAACGTAATATGTCGATTTCCAACCCAATTGTTGAAAACAAAAAAAAAACTAAAAACACTTTCAATAAAATAGTTTTATTTTATACCAGATAGTTTCATTGCATACCAAATTTAAGAATTTTTACCAAAAAAAATTAATTTTGTAACAAAAGAGATAAATTAATATTCAAAAGATTTCAAAATACTGAAAAGAGTTTATTATATTTTTAATGAATTTAATAGATTTTAAGTAACTTTAAAGAATTATAAAGGAATTTCAGTAGAATTCAAGCGAGTTTTAAATTTCACAAGTAATTTAAAAATATAAATAAAGTTCTTGAATTCCTTAAAGTCTGTTAATTCTCTTAAAACCTTCTGAAATTTTTGAAAATTCTTCATATCTATTCAATATCTTAAAATATTTATTGATTTCTTGAAATCTTTAAAAATATCTTAAAATGTATTTTTAAATTTAGCTTAGAGCTTGTTTGCTAACCTACATTTATTTAATATTTAAAACGAAATCGAATCTTTCAAATTCAAAACTTCTGAAATTCTAAAATTTTAAATTGTTATTAGATACCAAAATTATCATTTGATACTAAAGTTAATCAGGCAAATATTTATATAATAAATGAATAATTTGAATTATACTAAACAAACTTTTAAACTAAATAATAATATAAAACGGAAAAATGAAAATTTTTAAAAATTTATACTCGAAAAGCTTGAAACTTAAACGAATGCAAACTTCATTTAAAACTAACAGAATTGACAGTCACCAAAAATTTTCATATTAAAACTTTTTTATAAGAAAACCATTTAAAATTCAAATTATTTAGAGTAAATTTAAATCACTTAAAAACGAATAACTTTTAAATTGCTGATTAATTTTTTTCAAAATTCAGCCAACTAAATTTTAGTTGCAAAATTATAACCTAGGAAAGGAAAGAAAATTTATCTGAGCGTTCAGCATGTATATTCAGAATACTGATATTCTTGTAATTAAATCTTCAACTAAAAATCAGAAAATTTTAAGATTTTGCATTGAAAATCAATATAAATAATAAACAACATGATTGCTGTAATTTTTTGAATTTTAATTTGTGCTGTTGGAAATTGCTTTATATGATTTATATTTATTTATTATATATATATATTATATTATTTTATTTATTTATATATTATATTATTATATTTATTATATTTATATTTTTATATTTTTCAGTAAAAAATTATTCTCGTTATTGAAAACTTAACTCCTTGTTTAAAAAATGAGTTACTTACTTTAAAATTTATTTTATTAGTTATATAATTGATTATTAAACTATTAAAAATTATATATTATATATTATATAATAAACTATTATAAAATCTATTTGATTAAAAATTCAAAAATGTCGAATCTCATCGAAGTTTTTTGGTTGTAAATTAATTTTTTAAACTAAAAATCAAACTATATGACTGTTGGCTAAAAACTTATCTTTTTTAGATGAAAATTAAAAAAAATTGGAATGAAAATTTACATTTTTTGTTGTAATCTCCTCTTTATGGTAGGCATTCATCTTGATTCAAATTTTAACTACTCAGTAAAAAGTTAACCTAATTTATTAAAAATATATTTTATTTGTTGAAGATCTATCTTTGCTGAAAATTTTTGATTATTTTGCCGAAATAAACTATTTAATTTTTGTTTCTAAATTGACCTTTGTTATTTAAAATTCTACTTTTCGTTTAAAATTGAACTTTTTTCTTGCAAATTTACATCTTTGAATTGAAAGTTTAACTGTTTTGATGAACCGTAATCTTTTTGTCTCAAAAATTAATTTTCTTTGTAAAAAATTCGCCTTTTTGGGTCAAACAGTATATTATTTTCGTAGAAAATTCAACTTTTTAAAAAAAAAATTTTTTGTTGGAAAGTTAACCAATTTATTAAAAACTGATTCTCCTGCTTTTTGAAACCTCTTTTTTAAATTAAAATTTAATTATTTAATTTTTGGTCAAAAATTATTTTTGAGTTTAAAATTTAACTACTTAGTTCAAAATTAACTTTTTACTTGCAAATCCATATTTTCAAGTTAAAAATTAAATAGTTTTCGTGGAAATTTTAAATACTTGATTGAAAATCAAGTTTTTAGTTGAAAACTTATATTTTCGGTTATAAAATAAAACAGTTTTCTAAAAAATTGGCCGACTTGGTTTAAACATTCTACAATTTGTTTTAAACTTTTATTTATTTTGACTGATAAGTTTTTCCTGATATAAAATTTAACTATTTTCTTCAAAATTTGTCTTTTTTAGTTCAATCTAACTGTGTTTGTTTTTTAATATTTTTTGGTTAAAATATCAACTATTATATCTTTTGTTAAGAATTAATTCGTTTTAATTAAAAATAGAAATATTTGGTTACAATGTGAACTTTTAAAATAAATATTCTTTTTTCGCTGTTTTTTAAAGTTCATGATTCTAGTTGTAAGTTCAACTCTTTTGTTGAAAATTCAGTTATTTTGTTAAAAATTAAAATAATTTCTTAAAAACGGCAGGTCGAAAATTCAACTGTATTTTAAAAATTCAACTATTTTTTGGGAAAAGTTATTTAAATTGTTTCAAAATGTTCACTATTTGTCGAAAATCCACGTTTTTAATTAAAAAATTCATCTATTTCGTTGAAAATTCATCTTTTTTGTTTATTGAAAGTTCATATTTTTTTAGTAAAAAATTATTAGTTAAAAATTAATCTGTATCCTAAAAAGTTTATATTTTTGTCCTAAAGATTCAAATATTTAGTTTTAGTTTCTTTTGACTCATTGACTTGTTTTTTATCTAAAATAAAAATATTTTTTGATTTAAATATCAATTAATCATACATTTTGTTAAAAACTAATTTTTTTCATTAAAAATAGAACTATTGGGTTGAAAATTGAACTTTTTAAATAAATATTCTTTTTTATTTGTTTCTTAAAATTCATCGCTCTCGATGTATGTAAGTTCAACTATTTTCTTGCAAATTCATATCTTTGAATTGAAAGTTTAACTGTTTTGAAGAACCTTAATCTTTTTGTCTCAGAAATTTATTTTCTTTGTTAAAAATTCGCCTTTTCAGGTGAAAAAGTATATTATTTTCGTGAAAAATTCAACTTTTTGATAAAAAACAAACTTTTTGGATAAAAATTTATACAATTTGTTAAAAATTGATGTTCTTGCTTTTTAAAACCAATTTTTTGATTAATTTGATAATTTAATTTTTTGTAAAAAATTGTTAGTTCTGAGTTTAAAATTCAACTAGTTCGTTCAAAATTAACTTTTTATTTTCAAATCCATATTTTCAAGTTAAAAATTAAATAGTTTTCGTTGAAAATTTTAATATTTGATTGAAAATCATATTTTTAGTTGAAAACTTATACCTTCGGGTAGAAAATAAAATAGTTTTCTAAAGAATTAGCCAATTTGGTTTAAACATTCTACAATTTGTTTTGAATTTTTATTTATTTTGACTGATTGATGATTTTGTTGAAAATATGTCTTTTTTAGATCAATCTAACTGTTTCTTATTTTAAATATTTTTTGGTTAAAATATCAACTATCATATTCTTTTTTGTTGTTTCTTAAAGTTTATCATTCTAGTTTTAAGTTCAACTATTTTGTTGAAAATTCAGTTATATCGTTAAAAATTTAAATAATTTGTTAAAAATGAATCTTCATAGGTCGAAAATGCAACTATTTTTTAAAATTTTAACTATTTTTGGGGGAAATTTATTTAAATTGTTGCAAAATTTTACTATTTGTCGAAAATGCATGATTTTAATTTAAATAATTATCTAATTCGTTGAAAATTGATCTTGATGTATCATTCAACTGTATTCTGAAAATTTCATATTTTTCTCTTGAGGATTCAAATATTTAGTTTTAGTTTCTTTTGACTTTTTGTCTTGTTTTTTATCTAAAATAAAAATATTTTTTGATTTAAATATCAATTTATAATACATTTTGTTGAAAATCAATTTTTTTAAATTAAACATAGAATTATCGGGTTAAAAATTGTGCTTTATAAATAAATATTCTTTTTTCTTTGTTTTTTAAAATTCTTCATTCTAGATGTATGTAAATTCAACTATTTTCTTGATAATTCAGTTATTTCGTCAAAAATTTTAACTAATTTGTTGAAAATGATACTTCGTAGGTCGAAAATATAATTACGTGTTTAAAATTTAAAAATATTTTTAAAAATATATTTAATTTTTTTCAAATTTCACTATTTGGTAAAAATGCACTTTTTTAATTTAAAAATTCATTTAATTTATTGAAAATTCATTTTTTTGTGTTTATTAAAAATTAATTTCTTTTGGCAAAAAATTAATATATAAAAATTCAAATGTATTCTGAAAAATTTATTTTTTTACCTTGAAGATTTAAATATTTAGTTTTAATTTCTTTTGACTTGTTAACTTGTTTTTTATCTAAAATAAAAATATTTTTTGTTAAAATATCAATTTATCATACATTTTGTTAAAAGTTAATGTTTTAAATTAAAAATAAAACTATTGAGTTCAAATTGAACTTTTTAAATAAATATTCTTTTTTGGTTGTTTTTTAAAATTCATCATTCTAGATGTATTTAAGTTCAACTATTTTCTTGAAAATTCATATATTTCGTGAAAAATTTTAACTAATTTCTTAAAAATAAATCTTCTTAGGTCAAAAATTCAATTATGTTTTTAAAAATTTAACTATTTTATGGGGAATTTTTTTAAATTTTTACAAATTTCACTATTTGTTAAAAATGCACTTTTTTAATTAAAAAATTCATTTAACTTGTCGAAAATTCATCTTTTTTGTTTATTGAAAGTCCATCTCATTTGGTAAAAAATTATTAGTTAAAAATTCAACTGTGTTCTGAAAAATTTCTATTTTTGTCTTGAAGATTCAAATATTTAGTTGTAGTTTCTTTTGACTTCTTGTCATGTTTTTTATCCAAAATAAAAATATTGGTTTAAAGATCAATTTAGTATATCTTTTGTTAAGAATTATATTTTTTAAATTAAAAATTAAACTTATTTAATAAATATTCTTTTTTTGTTGCTTCATAAATTCATCATTCTAGATTACGTAAATTCAACTATTTTCTTGAAAATTCAGATATTTCGTTAAAAATTTAAATAATTTGTTGAAAATGAATCTTCGCAGGTCAAAAATTCAATTATGTGTTTATAAATTTAACAATTTTACTGGAAATATATTTAAATTATTGCAAATTTCAGTATATGTTAAAAATGCACTTTTTAAATTAAAAAATTCATCTAATTCGTTGAAAATTCATCTTTTTTGTTTATTGAAAGTCCATCTCATTTGGTAAAAAATTATTAGTTAAAAATTCAACTATATTCTGAAAAATTAACATTTTTGTTTTGAAGATTCAAATAATTAGCTTTAGTTTCATATGACTCATAAAATTTTCCTGATTTAAAATCCACCTATTTTGTTGAAATTTGATCTTTTTTGGTTAAATCTTACTATATGCATCTAAAATAAAAATATTTTTTGGTTAAAATATCAATTTATCATATCTTTTGTTAGCAGTAATTTTTTTAAATTAAAAATGGAACCATTTCGTTCAAAATTGAACTTTTTAAATAAATATTCTTTTTTGTTGTTTTTAAAAATTTATCATTCTAGATGTAAGTTCAACTATTTTCTTGAAAATTCAGTTATTTCGTCAAAAATTTTGACTAATTTGTTAAAAATGAATCTTTTTAGGTCGAAAATTCAATAATGTTTTTAAAAATTTAACTTTATTTTGAGGAAATATATTTAAATTTTTACAAATTTCACTATTTGTCGAAAATTCACGCTTTTAATTTTAAAAATCATCTAATTCATTGAAAATTTATCTCTTTTGTTTATTGAAAGTTCATCTCTTTTTGTAAAAAATTATTAGTTAAAAATTCAACTGTATTCTGAAAACTTAAATTTTTATTTTGAAGATTAAAATAATTAGTTTTAGTTTCTTTTGACTCATAAGTTTTTCCTGATTTTGAATTCAATTATTTTGTTGAAATTTCTTATTTTTTGGTTAAATCTAACTGCATTTATCTAAAATAAAAATATTTTTTAGTTAAAATATCAATTTATCATATCTTTTGTTGAGCATTAATTTTTTTTTAAATTAAAAATGCAACTATTTGGTTAAAATTTGAACTTTTTAAGTAAATATTCTTTTTCCTTTGTTTTTCAAAATTCATCATTCTAGATATATGTGAGATCAACTATTTTCTTGAAAATCCAGTTCTTTTGTTAAAAATTTTAACTATTTTGCTGGAAATATATTTAAATTATTGTAAATTTAAATATTTGTTAAAAATGCACTTTTTTATTTAAAAAAAATACATTCTTTAATTTAAAAATTATTATTTTTTGTTTATTGAAAATTCATATCTTTTAGCAAAAAATTATTACTGAGAAATTCAACTTTCTTCTGAAAAATTTTTATTTTGTCTTGAAGATTCAAATTTTTAGATAAAAATACAGCTGTTTGTGGTTAAAATTAATTCTTTTTTGTTTGAAAAATGAACTATTTGTTTAAAAATTTAAATTGTTCACTTAAAAGATCAACTGTTTAGTTGAAAATTTATTTACGTTGTTGTGAATTCCTTTTTTAAATGTTTGCTCTAAAGTTAATTCTTTTTTTTTTAATAACCAATTTGTTTTTCCCAGGCACCAAATAAGGAGTAATATACTTTATACTTTTTCTACATTTTGCATGATATATTTCAATATTTTAATATTAATAATTTTAATCATTATTTTTATTCAATTTCTCTAAAAATGATTCTCGGTCTATAATGAGCTTTCTGTAATCCTTTTTCTTAAGGGATAAACAAATTGAAGAACTTTAAATATTTTTATAAATATATGAAATTATTTATTTATTTAATTATTTCAGAGAATTATCAATAATAGTGAATTCTTAAACCATTATCAGGAATAATTAGACAAATATTTCCAGAGCAAACAACAGTTTCTAGATTTTAATTTCCTTTCGTGTAGCTTGCATTTTTTATTTGCACCACTCTACATTTTTCCACTTGTGGCTATTATTCACCCACATCGTGAATTCATTTCCCCAAGGGGAAAGAATCCTCTTCTCTCTCATTTAAATTTCAAGCCGCACATTTGTAGGGTTTCAAGTAACCCACCGCGATATTTTAACCAATCAACTAATTTATCTAAGTAATTAAATTATGATAAATAGTTATTGATACAGACCAAACTTCAAAGTAAAATTTAATTATTAAACTAAAACTAATTAAACTTATAAACTACACTCATAAAAATATTTTTCTTCAAAAAAAAAAGTTCATTTCTATATCATATATTTTTCGTTTTGCCAAAACAAACCTTAAAATGAAAAAAATCATTTCATTAGACCAAAAAAATATTTATTTAATCCAAAAAAATTTCTTCGAACCAAAAAACTTTTTTGAAATTAAAAAATCTTTTTTTTTGACTGAGACAATGAATATCCTTAATTGATTCGAAGAAATTTTCTTTGTATAGAAAGTACTTTTCTTTATAGTAAATTAGTATTCTTTAAAATATTTTCTTTTATTATTTTTATTTATTATTTTTTATTATTTTTATCATTATATTTCTTATATTTTTTATTAATTTAATTATTTGATTTGTATTTCTTTTTTGTTTTAACTTTATTTTAATACGAATCTGCTCATTT
>JAAAKG020146938.1:0-10569 GCA_010014905.2 Druon quercuslanigerum
TTCGTTTAATTTCTTTTCTTAAATTTAAAATTTCAATTATGAATAACATTTTAAACTAATTCCAGAAATTATAAGTTTGAATAGACTAAATTAACAGTTATCCATTGAAAACACAAAAAGCATTAAAGAATCATATTCATTGAATCATTATAATTTGAAATTATGTTTTCTTTGAATTCACAACAGCATTTCTATACGATTAATTTATTAAAAACCTTTAAAACTAATTTTGAAAAACATTGAAATTATTTACTTATAATTTTCAAAATTAAATTCAGATACTCATTACACTATTTATACATTATACATTATACTATTCGAAAGAGAAAATAAATTTTATTGTAAAAGTAATACCTAATATTGAATGACACACAGTTTAATTTAGTTTAATTTAGTTGTCTTTGTTTCTACAAACACAATGCAAACATTAGAAAAAATTATTGTAATAAATTAAAAACAATTTATGTTAAGTTTATTAAACAAAAATCAAAAATCAAATTATTTTCATTAAAACATTAAAATAATTTTTACCCTATCTATTGTTGAAAATTTAAAGTTATAATAATGATCTAAATAATAATAAAAATTAAGTAATCTTTTTAAATAATTCTATAAAAACTAAAGCATCTTCACACTTATATTTAAATATAGGATTCAAATAATTATTTAAAAACATCGAAGACTTTTTCAAATTAAGAAACTGGACTAGGGCAAATCAATAATATAAATAAACTTTTATTTTACAAATCGTATCCCATATTGAATAGCATAACCTCAAAGCAAATAATGAACTAATTTTCTTAGTTAAATAATATTAAACTATGATATTTATGTAATTTAGCATTGTAAAAAAATTAATCAGCTAATAATAATTAAGAAATAAATAACATAAATGCATTACATAAATTATTTTCATTGCATCATTCAAATAATTTTTATATTAGATATCGAAGAATTATTTGTTTTCAAATAAAAATGATTCTTATTTTATATTTTGCTTGAAACTCAAATTTGCATTTCTAAAAAGTGTCATATATTGTTTTAGCACCTTTTAAACTAATTTCAGGAAAAATTGAAATAGATGTACAAGTAAGTTTGAAAAACGAATTCAGGGTACCAATTTTCATATAAAGGATTATAGATACATAATTATATTCACCAATACAAGAAAGGATAACCGCCGAAGTGAAAAAGAAAGTATAGAGAACGTTCATTTTAACAAACTAGCGAAACAGCTGTTGCATGCTTTAGTGAATACTTGGGTTAACAACTGCGAGTAATGTTTACTTCATTGCGTCATCAGAGTAGAAATATCTTCTTATCTTTCATAAATGTAAGATAAAAAAAATTATAACCGTCAAGGTTTTCCCTCCAAAAAAATTTTTAATGCCACCATTATGATTATTGCAACCTAATTAAAATTTAAAGGATTTAAATTTTAATAAATTTTATGTCAAAATTTATTATGACGGTCTCTTTCTAGCATTCATCCCAAGTGAAGAACTTCACAAAGTCGTCATGTGAGGTTCCCCACTTGGGCCCATTAGTACCCAAGTTACCCTTTTGTTTCAGGCGTCATTCACTTTATTGACATTTTTCTTGTTAACTATTTTCCGCCATACTTTTCTGTCCTGGCATACTTCTCTAGCTTCTTTAACGTCTATGCATTTTTTCATGCAGGCTCTCGTGTTTCTATGGCTTCTTATGTCCCTTCTAACTACGGTCTCATTCACACATTCTAACCATTCTTTCCGCGGTCTGCCTCTGGGCACGATGCCATTTACTTTACCTTGATATACTTGTTTCGTTAGTCGTCCACTCTTCATTCTCTCATCATGCCCGAATCATCTTAACCAATTTATTTCCCATGTGTCAACTAGCGTTTCTTCCGCACCACATTCCTTCAGGATTATCTCGTTACTCACTTTGTCTATCAGAGTTTTCCCGCATATTATACGCAGGAATTAATGTCGATCGCGTTAATTTTACTCTTATCTTTTTCTTGATTTTTGAGATCAGAAGGTAATGATCGGTATTGCATTCAGAAACCCTTATGACCCTTGAATCATTGACTAGCTCTCTTAGTCTTTCATCCGCAACAACAGAGTGGCTATTTCCTTTAGACCAGGTGTACATGTGGATCATTTTATGCCTAACCTAAGTATTTGTAATAAACAGACCCTTTCCTAAGCTTAAGACAACTAATTTATTTCCGTTATAGTTTGTTCTTGGATCCTCAAAATTGCCTAGTACTTTTTCTGTACCCTGATTTTGTATACCAACCCATCCATTCATATCTCCTAGCAGAATTATTCTTTCACAATGATCGAAAATACTCCCAGAAAGCGTCTTTCACTTCTCTAGGAGCACTATTAAGTGGCGCGTAACATGCTATGATAAATAATCTTCTGATTCCTACTTTCATTCTAGCCCACAGCAATCTGGGAGACACGAAATCATGATCTCCGAGATGCTGCCTCGCTCTTTCATTCAAAATAAGACCTACTCCTTACTTACGATGTGTTTTACTATCAACTCCTCACCACATTTCAAATCCGCCTTTCAACAACCCGTTTTCTATTTACCTACTTTCGCATCTCTTTTTCTTTGTGTCAGGTACACACAGAATGTTTAGTTTCCTTGCGTGCATAGCATTCCATACACCCAGTCTCCATTCGTCGCCTAAAACTTGACCTTTACATTTTCCGTCTACATGCCTTTTCTCAATTAAAGTTTCAGTCCTTTCCGAGGCTATTTCACTGTTTAAGTTATACGCCCAACTACCACCTATATGCAACAAGTTTATTTTGCAAGTCGAAATCATGTTTAAGTTAAGTATCAATTCTTCATATGGTGCAAGCTGTAGTTATAACGTCCGTCCCACCAAACTTCATATAATAAGGAAGGAGTCCATGTGATCTTATTTTATAGTAGCCGGCCGTCCTCTGGGCACGAAACCAATGAAAGTTCAAAAAATTTAGTATTTTGGAATTTTCAATTTAAACTTTTAATCAATTATGGTTTCGCTAATACCAGTTATATTAAATTACAAATCAGACTGAAAATTCTCCTTACGTTTATATCTTAAAATTAAATATGTCTTAAATAAATGTTTTAAATCCTTTAATGATTCTCCAAATGGCAGGTCTGATTATATTTCAACTTTTCCTATTTGTTTGTATTTCGGTTGCCTTCATCACTATATAGGGTACTATACCGCTTTTAAACGGTTAATGTTTCTTTGATAGGATCTTATCTGCAGACCTAATAACAATTACTCTAGTGAAAATATCGAAATTTTTATAACTGGCTGCATGATTTTCATCACAATTTTCAAGTTTTATTTTATTACTCGAGCTTTATTGCATCCTTTTGACGTGGCCGAAGTTTTGGCATCTATAACATTGAGTCATGTGGAAACTGCTTTTGTATTTCTCCCATATAAATACACAGTTTCAAATTCTTTGTAGTTTGAAAACATCTATTATTATTGTATCAAAACTGAATTCGACAGTAATCACTAAAAGTTAAATTTTCATTTTTATATCTTCACTGGTGTCAAAGCGACAAACCTAAACAAAATTTATAACAGTCAATTCATTATCAGTTTAAATAATTGCCAAATATTGTAAGGACAGCAAATATAAATACAAATGTTTTGTTAATTGTGTCACTGAGTTCGTATGTTTATTTTCACGTATTTCTCATAGAAAGTTGAATTTCATTATTTTCACATAGTACTGCCGGAGAAATATCCAGTCGAAATCTTTAAAATTTCAGACTTTCATGTAGTATTTCGTAATGACTTTTATCACTGTAATTATCAATTTATTAAACATATCTTCGGCATCTCCTTCTAAAAAGAACTGAATGACAAATCATTAGGATTATTTATATACAGAAAATCGAAAAAGTTTTCGCCTCGTCATTATCTGCAAACGCATATTTAGAAAAAATTCTATTTTGACTTTTTAAACTTCTGTACACCTATACGTTTTGACAATACTTTCACGCGGTCTTGAAAAAATGCACGAGTCAATCAATTATTTTTCGTTTGCACACACTTCTGCTCGTTGAATCCAAGTAATAATAAAAATAGAAGAATTTCTATTAAATGCTACAAGAAAAAGAACCATCATTTATTTGCTATGTGTCTTGATATCCTCTTGCTATAACTTTGTTTAGTAATATCTATATCTTGCTATCTCTCAATCTATAACACATATTTTGGAATATCTATCTGTTTCTATCCTTAAGTGTATCACCAAATATTAATATCTATCCCTCCCTATATCGTTTATTTATCTCTTTTATCGCTTGCACATATCATTTCTAAATGAAATAATCAATTTAGAAAAAGCAGAACTTATAATCAGTTAGAAGTTGCCTTGTCAAAGTTATTTGTATTATGTTATTTGATCCGCAGACATTTGGTCTGCAGATAGTGAGGCCACGCTAAGCCACTAAAAAATTTAAATATCTGCAACTAATCTGCAACTAAATATCTTGCACTAAAAATCCCTTAATACCTTAGGCTATACTTGTGAAATTGTTAAAATTTTATTACCGGTTTAGGCAATGACCTTTGCCAAAAGGTAGAGAAAAGAATCGAGTATCATGCTACAGTAAAATATTATTCTTTTAATTTATTTTTGAACCAACTTGGGGTTACAGAGAATATTATATCTTAGTTTATGATTATTGCATCTAATTAATGATACAAAATTTGCAGTGAATCGCTTTTTGAAACAACTTCACTGAAACGATCTGGGAAGATTGGATTATTTTTGCCTACTTGACATTCCTTAATTTCATCTGCTTTCATATTCTCTATTTCGCCACTTATCATATTTATTTTTGCTCTCAAATGGTATCTATCGGCCCTATACATTGGACGAAGAAGCCCACTATACTCTAATATTGCAAAAACTTCACCATTGGATGTTGATAACACAATGTGCTCTCGGTTTGGCACAGGTACATATCTGCCATTTCCAACTAGTAGTCTAAGGCGCTTCTCGACAGGAAACACATATCTTCGAAATTCGAATTGCCGATTCGGATTCATGTGTGGAATAAGGCGAATATGTCCAAGTTGTCCAAGTGAATATCCTAGCACTTTATGCGAAGGTGCCCTTCCAGGAGGAGATATCGACCCGGAACGAATAGGGGATTCCTCAGGAATAGAAGACTGTTCAGGAAATATTTGTTTGCCGGAAAGGTTAGAACCAGGATTGCGATGTTGTAGTGAATCGTAATTTGCAACTACTTTAACAAAAGTATGTGGGAAGATTGGATGATGTTCGCCTACTGGGCAATTTCTCATTTCATCTCGGGTCATATTATCAACTATACCATTTACCATATTAATTTTTACTCTCGAACGACTTAAATTCGTCCTGTATAATCCACGAAGAACACCGCTAGGCTCTAATATTCCAAAAATTTCACCACTGGATGATGATAATACAATATGTTCTCGATTTGGCACGGGAACATGTTTCCTTCTTGGAACTCGCAATCGAATTGGTGCATCAGCAGGGAAAACGAATCTTCGAAATTCAAAGCGAACGTTTTGATTTGTCCGAGGAATAAGCCGAAGACGTCCAAGTTGTCCAAGTGAATATCCAAGTATTTCAAGAGAGGGAGACCTTGCAGCAGGAGATCTGGAGCTAACACGACAAAGATGCTTTTCTGGAGAAGTAATTCCATATAAATGTTGTCTGCCAGGAGAACAATTAGAAGGACTAGGATGTGAACTGCATTCTGCAAGAAGAAGTAGATTGCTCCCAGAAGAAGAAGGGCCGGGATTACGTTTGCTATTAGGATTTATGTCAAACTCTAAACTGTATTCTGCAAGAAGAAATAGAAGATTCTATTTTTGTTAGACAAAATTATTTTTTATATATATGGTTAAACTAACCTTTCCCTTTCAGAAAGCATCTTTCTAATGAAGCAATTAAAATTAGGTGAAATAATTTTGAAATGTAATAGTTAATATTTAGTTAATTTCAATTTAATTTTATATTAAATATTATTTTCATGTCAATCAAGTGTATAATAAAGAAATATAAAATATACAAACAAATTTTTGTTGAAATCGGTTTCACTGCTATAAGTAATAATTAAACACATTTTTTTATTTTATGATGAAATCAAAAATTCTAATTTCGATCGCACAAAAATAATGGATAATAAAATATGTCATTTTTCGTTTGAACGATAGAAGGTAAGTGAAAATATAAAAAAATTTACACAAAAAAACGATGAAAAAACGATATTGAAAATAGAAAAAAAATTTTTTTGATAAAAGTGAGCAGACGCAAAAAAAATGAATCAACAAAACTTGTTAATGTAAAAACTATATACAGATTAGTCACGCACTTCTTTTTTGATATGCAAAAAAACAGTATTAAAAATAAAAAAGTAAAATTTCTGAAAAATTAAAATAAAGACAAAAAAATAAAAAACAAAACTTGTTTAACTAAAAATTAACAAATTTTTTTATATACTCTTGTTATAAAAATACATAAAAATAAAAAAATTGACTTTTTAGTGAAAAGGGCACAAGCAGCAGAAATATGTTATTTGAAAAAGTTTTATTCCTAAATTATGTCTACAAATTTACATAGAACCACTGCACGCTAGGATGCGTATATTTATTTTTAATCATAAAACATAATCTTCAAAATTAACAAATTAAATTTATGAAGGAACGACGCAAGTTGCACAAACATGTTTATTAATAAATTTGCACAATTTTTAATAACAGTGTAATGTAATTTGTACATTATTTTGCCATATCTGAATAAGGAATCCTATGTTGAGTATATTATATTACTGACCAATAGAATTAAGGAGGATCACCAAAGTGATGACAAAAGTATAAACCATCCTCATTTTCGCCAAATAGATGATAAACTGAATAATACTGCAGTGAATAATTTAGTTTAAAACTGTGGGTATTGTATTTTTTTGCGTGATAAGAGTACAAATATCTCCTTATGTAACATAAATATCAGATAACGCAATCACAGACGTCAAGGATGTCTCTCTAGATTCTTCGAAATTTAATGAACGTATATATATATATATATATATATATATTTAAATAAAAGAACTAATTTATCACTTTTTTGTATGGTTATTTATTTTTTATTTATCAGTAATTCCAGAAAATTGTGAAGAGTTTTACGATTTATAGCAAGTGAAAAATGTTGGAATAAATTTCAATTGTTGAGATAACTGCCCAATATCCTAAGAAAGGCCAATATCCACCGAAAAATAATATATTTTTTTAGCAATCATCAATATTTAAGCCGTTTGAAATAACGTGAAAAATATTTGGAAACTTGTAACTTTTCGAGTAACAATAATTTAGGTCGATTGTTGTATTATTTTTAAAGTTAATAATAATGACTTATTTTTTTTATTTCTTTTCAAAACTGGTCTATTCCCATTTCACCCACAATGCTAATTTTAAAATGAATTTTCATTATTTTTAAGTAGTTTACTGTTGGAGTAATATCTAGTTGAGAATTTCAAAATTTGATACTTCAAAGTAGTATTTGGACATTACGTTTATAACTAAAATAACGAATTGCATGAAAATATTTCGAAAACCCCTGCGCATTAAATCTAAAAGATAGTAAAAGTAGGATAGTTTTTAACTAAACGCTAAAATAGAGGGAATAATCACGTGTTCGTTATTTGCCCTAACATATAATTTAAAAAAATGAAAATTATGAAATAGTTTGCACGTATTAATTTCAAATAGAATAAAAAACGCAGAATCTGAAATAATTTAAGAATTGAATTCTAAAAATTATTTTGAAATATTTTATTTTGTACAAATTGGTCTTTGCGCAGGAACAGTGAGGCCACGCAACGGCACTAAGAAATTAATATCTTCAAAACTTAAAGCGTGTACAACAATTTTTTATTTTTTATTTTTGAAAGTGCATTTAGAATTCCTAAAAATTATAGGCTAGCCCTTTAAAATTATTACAATTCTGTTAGCGGTTTGGTCGATGATCTTCAGCGAATGGTAGGAAAAAGCTCTGAGTACAAGAAAACATTAAATGGCTTTTCTCTGGAATTATTTTAATGTAAATTCAGGTTTCAAATATTATTAGATCTTACTTTTAATTTTTTTATTCAATTAATGATACACAATTCGTAGTGAATCGCTTTTTTCAACAGCTTCCCTGAAACAATCTGGGAAGATTGGATTCTTTCTGCCTATTGGACATTCCCACATTTCATCTGTTCTCATATTCTCAATTTCTCCGCTTATCATATTTATTTTTACTCTCGCATGACTTCTATCGGTTCTATACATTGCACGAAGAAACCCAGTATGCTCTAATATTGCAAAAACGTCACCATCGGATGTTGATAATACAATATGCTCTCGGTTTGGAATGGGTATACGTCTACCTTTTTCTTCCAGTAATCGAATTGGTTTGTCGATAGGAAAAACATATCTTCGACATTCGAATCGCCGTTTTGAATTTATGCGTGGAATAAGGCGAATATATCCAAGTTGTTGAAGTGTATAGCCTAGTACTTTATCAGAAGGAGGCCTTCCCGGAGGCGACTGTGACCTGGCACGAATGGGAGTCTCCTGAGGCGAAATCCGGTCAGTTGAAGTTTGTCTGGCAGAAAAATGAGGGGAAGGAGAAGTATCATGATTTTGTAGTGAATTGTAATTTGACATTTCTTTAACAAAAGTATGAGGAAAAATTGGGTGATATTCGCCTACTGGACAATTCCTTATTTCATCTGGATTCATATTGTCAATTGCACCGCTTCTAATATTAATTTTTGCTCTCGAGCGATTTTTATTTGTCCTATATATTGCACGAAGATAACCGCTATGCTCTAATAATCCATAAGCATCCCCGTTCAATGCTGCTATTACAATATATTCTTGGTTTGGCACTGGAATGTAGCTCTTATTTTCCGTTCGCAATCTAAGTGGTACACCAAGTGGAAAAGCGTATCTTCGAAATTCGAATCGAACGCTCTGATTGGTGCGGGGTATAAGCCGAAGATATCCAAGTTGTTCAGGTGAATATCCAAGTACTTCATGAACAGGAGGCCTGCCAACAGGTGACCTGGTCCTATTACGACGAGAAGGCTCCTCATGAGAAGTTCGGTCAGGTGAAAACTGTCTGCTAGAAGAAGAAGGACAAGGACGAGGATTACGTTTGCCACTAGGAATGCCTTCCATCTGTGAAATGCATTCTGCAAGAAGCAATAGATTTCCAGCAGAAGAGGAAGAAGAAGGACCAGGATTGTGTTCTTCACTAGAATTCCCGTCAGACTGTGAACTGCATTCTGCAATAAGAAAAAGAAGATACTTTCTTTTTTTGTTCGGAACATGTATATCTTATATCATTGGTTGAAGTTAACAATTCTTTTCAGAAAGAATTTTTCTGATGATTCAATAAAAGTTATGCAAAATAATTGTATTGATTTTCATCAAATTTCCACATTTTGAGACCTTCTAAAACAAAAAAAATGATTTTTAAGAAAGTGTCTGTCTTTCTGCCTGTCTGTAGCCTGTAGTCTGTAGTCTGTAGTCTGTAGTATGTAGTCTGCATTCTGTAGGCACGATAACTTTTGAAAGATTGGTCCGATGGAATTCTGCTAAAATCCTAAGAAATAAAATCCTAACCAAAATAACTAAGAATGAATTATGAACAGCAGCAAGAACAGTTTTAAATGTTACGGTTTTTCTTTTAATAATAAATTCTATAAACAAATATCAGTTTGCCCTATTGGCTCGCCCTTACCTTCGGTAGTTCCAGATTTAGTTCCACAAGACTTGGAAACAGGATCACGTGAATTATTAGACTTTAAACCTGTCCTATATAAGAGATACGTTGATGATATCATAGCTATTGTTCCTTCTGATAAAATTGATCTTTTTGTAAATGTGTTCAATAGTATAGAGTAATGCATTAAATTTACCCACGAAGTTAAAATTAATAACGTTATAAACTACCTTGATTCACAAATAATTAACGTTCCAAATGGTGATTTACTAACAAATTGGTTTAAAAAACCGTCTTGGTCTAGGCGATATATTAATTTTATTTCACACAATTTATTTTGTCACAAAGTCAGTTTAATAAAAAATTTAGTAGATAGATGTGTCTTTCAGAATGTTTGCGACGTTCATTAAAAAAATTTCATTTAAACGTTTATTTCAAGAACACCAATAATTTAGGTAACCATATATTAAAAATAAGGAAAAGTGATAGCATTGAAAATTCATCTCGTGTTATTTACATGATAAAATAAAAATTTTTTACCAAAGTTTACATAGGTGAAATAATGAAGGATGGTAAGGCACCAGGCGTAGATGAAATTCCTAATGAAGTATGGAAATATGGGGGGACAGATCTAGAGGAATGGGCATGGATAATGTGTAATCGAGTCTGAAGAGGAGAGGGGTGGCCAGAGTTATGGAAAGAAGGAGTAATGATACCAATAGTAAAGAAAGGCAATGGAGAGGAGGTTAAGGATTATAGGGGTGTGACTCTGATGCCAACACTGTAT
>JAAAKG020146939.1:0-10569 GCA_010014905.2 Druon quercuslanigerum
TATTTTCATGATAAAAATATTTTTTTATAATTATTTAATATTGAAAAAATATATTTCTATGTTAAAAATATTATTTTATTCATTTTTATGTTCTTTTAAAGTTAAAACATATTTTTTCCAATTATTGAAATATTTTTACGAAACATTTTAAATGCACCTATCAAAATTCAAATTTAAATTTGTGGTAGCGAGCGCCAGCGCGCGGCGAAAAGAGAAAGTGCGATTGGGTGGGGTAGAGAGGGAGAGGGCGAAGTAATATGGCAGCAACACGTGGCAACGTGCTCGCAACTTGCCGGTTTTTTCTTCGCGAGTACTAACGAACGCACACTTCTCGATTGTGTTTGATTTCTAGTACTTTCTATAGCACTTCGATGCATGTAATATGCATAGTAATGTTGTAGAAAGTACTCGGATCCAAGGGGAGGGTAGGTATGGAGCAGAAGCCCTCATAGCTAAACCAAACTTCCACAGAAGAGCAATTTTTAGTGAAAATCTCTTGGCTTTAGAGTTAAGAAAGAAGTTATGTTTAATAAGCCCATCTATGTAGGTCTGACGGTGCTGGATATGTTTAACATCCTAATTTATGAATTTCACTGAGGCTACATGCGTAAAAATTATCGTAACAACTGCAAACTCTTGTATACTGTCGCAGATAGTTTAATATATGAAGTGAAGTGTCAGGTAATCTATGCCGATATGAAAGAAAATATGGAAAAGAATATTCAACAATTTGAAACATCAGATTACCCTCGAGACAATGTTTTTGGCATGCCACAAAGAAACGAATAAGTTTTAGGTTTGATGAAAGATGAATGCAATGGTGAAATAATTACGGAATTTGTTGGTTTGCGAAGTAAGATGTATAGTATCCGTGTCAACGGTGAGGACTTTGTTAAAAAAGCCAAAGGTATAAAAGCAGCTGTTGTATAGAAAAGTATTACCTTTAATTTCTATACCGAATGCTTGCGAAACTTGAGTATTCAATCTAGAATACAATACGTTGTCAGGACAAGACTGCACAACGTCGAAACTATTGAACAAGAAAAGATTGCACTAAGTCCTTATGACGATAAGCGATAGCTAGTGCCAAACAGTACAGACACCCTCGCATGGGGGCATTATAGAATTAGCGGAATGGATATCGATGATGTTTTAAGTGATAGTGACGAAGAATTGATAGATCTTCTGGTACAAAATTAGGTTTAAGTTGTAAATATTGGTTTTATAATTTAGTTTAACATTCAATCACCGCTGATTTATAATTGGTTTATCGTTGGTTCAACATTCATTCATCGTTGGTTCAGCATTGATTGATCGTTGGTTAATATTGATTCATCGTTGGTTCAACATTGCAGAAAGTTGATTCTACATTACACAAAGCTGATTACATATCCGATTTCTCTATCCAGGTGTCATGTGAACTATTAAAACCTAACCATCTTACAAATAGTTTGCTGCCAAGTTTCTTGATTTCTTTTTACACAAGGTATACGTCTGGATATTTAGCTTTAAGAAGTTCTTGTTCATAGAATCCGCCAGCAATGGGTTGTACTTGATAATCCTTGAGCCTGTACGTCACTGCATTTGATGGTATATCTCGATCCACAGTGAATATCTCTGTTGTCCAGTTAGGAGTGTATCCTTTCTCGAATACATGCTTGTGTTTGCTGATTCGAACTCTATCATGAACTTTAATCTTTGGCCTGCTCTTGGGTATATTTCGTAGTTTTTTGAAGCGTTGCATCAACCCCTCTTCATCCTCAGTAGTGACATCTTTCGGCTTTATACCGATTGATCGATGTTTGATATTGTTGTACTTGGAGATGAGAGTAGGTAAAATGTCTATCCATTTGTAGTTTCCTCTTAAGCTAAATTGTGTCTACATCTTATTTTTGAGCGTGCGATTAAATCTTTCACAGATTGATGCCTTCATAATCTGAAGGCGTAAAAATAGAAAGGAAGAAGAACTTAGTATTTTGCGATGAAATTTCGGAAGGCATAGTGGAGTTAAATGAAGCAAAACAAGTGCAATTAGAAAATTTATTTAAAATAAAAGTAATACATCAAGGAACAGAACTAAAACCAACAGATTCAACTAGCCATAAAATAGATGTGTAAGGCAATGAACCCATTAAACAAAGATATTATTACGTATCACTAAAAATTAAAGACTTTATGTACGAAGAAGTAGATAGACTATTAGAAGAAAAAATAATAGAACCATCAAATATCGATTGGTCAAATCCAATTGTAATGATAAAGAAACCTATTGGAAAATATAGACTCTGTTTAGATTTTAAAAAAGTAAACAAAATAACTAAACAAGATTTATATCCAAATCTGATAATGTCTGAAATATTGGACACACTGAGATCAGCAAGATACGTGTCAAAAATAGATCTTCGTTCAGCATATCATCAGATACCGTTGAACGAGGAATCTAAACCGATAACAGCTTTTATTGTTCCAGGCAAAGGAAAGTATCAATTTAAAAGGATGTTATTTAGTTTGACAAATGATCCTGCTACATTTCAGCGCCTCATGGAACAGAATAATAACACCAGAATTAAAGCCACATGTATTTTGTTATCTTGATGGCATTGTTATAGTTTAAAAAAATATTGAAGAGCATTTTAACTATTTGGAAATCGTGTTGGATAAAATTAAAAATGCAGATTGAACAATAGGTTTGGATAAATGCGAACTAGGATGTTCGGAAATAAAGTATTTGGGTGTTAAAGTAAATGGAAAAAGATTACAAGTAGATTAAGAAAAAATTGAATCAGTTTTATATTTCCAAAGGCCAAAAACAATAAGAGAAGTTCAATGACCAATAGGAAAGGCTTCTTGGTATAGGAAATTCATTCTAAAATTTGCTAAAATAATAGAACCATTGCAAAAGCTATTAAAAATGGAAGTAAAGTGGGAATGGGCTGAGAAAAAGTTGGCATTTACGACTTTTAAACACTTACTAACAACAGCACCAATTTTAGCCTGCTCTGATTTTGGAAGTCCATTTAAACTTGAAACTGATGCTAGTGATATAGGATTAGGAGCTGTTTTAACGCAAACAATAACTGGCGAAAATTATGTTATAGCTTTTGCAAGTAGAGGTCTGAACGGAGCAGAACGTATATATTCGGCTTGAGAAAAGGAATATTTAGCAGTAGTCTGGACAATTTGAAAATTTAGACCATATTTAGAGGGTTATTCTTTTAAGGTTATCACAGATCACATTGCATTTAAATGGCTTCACAATTTGAAAAACCCAATGCTTCGTCTAGCGCGATGGGCTCTGGAATTGTTAGAATATGATTATGAAATAGTTTTTAGGAAGGAATAATCGAAGAACCGTGGACAGTGGTAGCATCCGATATGATAGGTCCGCTGCCAATGTCAAAGTCAACAAATCAATACATCTTACTTTTTGTTTATCTATTTACTAAATGGGTGGAAATAATTCCGGATAAGAATAAATTAGCATTCACAATTGAAAAAGAATTTCACAAACGGATAATTTCAAAATGGGGAACACCTGGAATTTTATTCACAGACAATGGTAAAGAATATTTAAATAAATCAGTAGTTTATTTAACGAAAAAATTTGGTATCAGACATTCAAAAACTCCTAAGTATCATGAATAAACTAATCCAACTGAAATGTACATTAGATCAATTAAAACAGCAACAAAAACATATTTAGAAAAAGACCATAAAACATGGTACGAAAATTTAAATGACTTAAAATTTGCATTAAACACAAGCAAACATTCTTTAACAGGTTTCACGCCATCTTTTTTAAATTTAGGCAGGGAACTCCAACCAATTTAAGCACTAAATAAAGATTTAGATGACTAAAGCAAAATTGAATTTCAGGACTCCGAAAAATGGGCAGATAGGATGCGAAAATTAAAGATAATGAGAGAAGTAGTTAAAATTTTATGTACATCAAATGAAATACAATCTAGATATTATAAGCTTAGACGTAGACCGATAAGTTTCGAGACTGGAGGACAAGTTCTAAAAAAAGGAGTTGCTAAAAAATTAAATGAAAATGTTGAAGGGCTATTTTTCATCAAAGCAAAAATTTCACCAACATTTCACGAAATTAAAACAAAGAATGGTAAATCTTTAGGTAATTGGAACGTAAAAGATATAAAAAAATTTATTAGTAAAAAGTAAAGTAAAGTTTGAATTTTTTCTTTTTGAATGGCATACATGTGGATAATTTCATTCTGTAACAACACTGATAACAACAGAAAATAACACAAACACCGACATCTACAAAAAACAAACAAAACAGAAAAGGCATTTATTTTCAGAAGAAAGGATCCACGTTTGATCATAAGGTGTAAAGATTGCTTTCTGGGACTGGTGGGGGGGGGGGAATGATTGACCCACATATGTAAAAAGTGGGTGGATCTTCTTTAACCACCGGCAACAGAGTACCTAGAAGAGGAAATGGCAAGAAGAAAGGAGTATGACAGATGAAAAAGGCAGAAACGGACATGAACATACGCAGGGAACTTAGAAACATAAGAAGTGAAGAGATAAAAAAGAAGCGTAGTTTAAGAAAGAGGGATATGACAAACCGATGCCAAAACAGGAAAAAGAATTAAGGAAAGGAGATCCAAATATAGAAAAACGAACAGAAGAGAAAAGAATCTGGTATGGTCTTCCAAACAGAGAGGAGATACAAGAAAAGGAGAAAAAATTAAAAGAAATATTAATAAAAATTAAAATACAACAAGAAAGTGAGAAAGAAGAAAAGAAAATACGATAAATTAAAAAATTGTTAAAATACAAACGGGAAATATACATAAAGTATGCAGCAAGGACAAAAAGAGAAGAACAGTTAGAAAAAGAGAGAATCAGAAAAAAGAGAGGACCGTGAGGAGAAAGAAAGAAGAAGAGAGGGAGTAAAAAATGTTCTGAAGGAGGCTGAGCAAAATAAAAAATATCTAAAGCCCATGGACGAAGAGAAAGAAAAGTCATCTACAGACTGGGACACCGATGTATAAACTAAAAAATTTTTATTTTTTTATTTTCACGATAATAAATACGGCTTTAAGAGCCAAGATTGATACCTAATTAAAAATAAAAGTAAAATTTTGAGATAAGTTATTTTACAGCAGGAAGAATCAAGGAATGCAGAACGTCAGAAGAAGACTCTAAGCTGAAAGGAGAGTAATTAAAATAAAGGCCTAATTAAGAATTTTAAAACAAGAGTAAAAAAAATTAAGACCTTGGACTTTATTTAATATAAAAAAGTTAGGAAAAAACGATATCAGAGGAAAACAAAATCTTATTTCATTTTTTGAGCGGTAGGATTTTTTAATTTTGATTAAGGAAAACAAAAAGATGAAAGACATCAAGATGCGGCAGTGTCGGCATTGTGTAAAGATAATTCCAATACAACTTTACATTTTCTACGACACATATTGTGATGAAATGTCCAACAGACTAAAAAACTACCACACGATTCATTAAATTGAGACTCCGGATTCTATAACCACGCATAAAATTTGCCTAGCCGCTTCACGCCGCTCGAGTTGGCCCCTGATGACTTGAAAATCAGTTTTCGAAAATTTAACTTTTTAAAACATCACTTTGTAGGAAATTTTATGGCGCACCTTTTTTCTCTCGACAAAAAAGTTGTATCTTTTACCCTTACTGTGTAATATAAAAAAAAAATCCATTTTTCAGACCAGCAAATTTACTAAATATTTTCACTTCAACTCGCTCCGAAAGACAAAGTTCTTTAAATTTTAAGATAAAAATTAAACATAATATCCTTCAAAATGTTCTTGCGATAATGTGCAATTTCAAGTTGATTGATTTTGTTAAATAAAAAAGTTATTTTTTTTTGGTAATCAGTATCAAAATAACGTTAGACAATTTTCAAATGCTTCGTTTAACGAGGGAATTTTGCGTAAGCTCAAGCTTTCAGCAATAAGAATGCTTAGTAGAATATAATTAAGTTTTCTGAAAAGTTTTATCCTATTTGAATTATTCGTTACCAAAATAGGAGCATTTTCATAGCATTGATCGAATGCGTGATATGTGACAATTTCGGAGTCTCGACCTGCTCGACCACAGCCCTCACCTCTGGACTGGATTTATTTTAGTCTATTTATTCGTTTGCACTATCAAGTTAAAATTTGAACATCAAAAGAAATCACTTTTATGTTAGGGGAAAATCATTAAATATTTAAATCTTACATTATATATACGTATTTACAGTATTATAACAAATTTTAAAAAACAAAATAATAATTTTTTAAACGAAAAAATTAATTTTCTACTAAAAGAGATAAGTTTTTAGCCAAAAGTATGAATTTTCAAGGAAAAAGTTTGATTATCTACCGATCACTTATTTTCTTCTTGAAAATTTCGTAGAACTTCATTTTACTGATTTTTATTCAAACTAAACTTGTTAGTAATTATACTACTAATGGGATAAAAATGGTTTAGAACATATTAAATACATCTTGTAAAAACCGCATGAATAGAGTTCGTAGACAATCTTATATAGAACATAATAAATAGATACAGCATTATAGATATTATATAAACATTACGGCTAATTTCTGAAGATAAAATAAAATGGAAAACTTAGATGAACTATTTCCCAATAAATATTTACGTCTTAAACTATTCTTTCTACAGTAAATTTATATTCCGTTTCTAAAATTTGTTAGACTTAGCAATGCGGCTACCTTATTTGATTTCATAAATCAAGTTTAAGGTTGAGTAATGTGCTTGTCGACTTTATACTGAAAACATCCTTAATATTTTATATAAGTTACTCAATACAAAAATCCTGTTTCCATTATTTCCTCTAGTTTACAGTAGTTTGCATATAAAATATGCCCTAAAGATTACTTATGCAAATTTTTACGAAATGAAAATAATAAAGAAAATAATCTTCAAAGTCAATCATTTATTTTTTATTCACTTTCATATGTATTGAAATTTTTATCTTTTTAAAGAAAGTATGGGTACAAATACCTTGTTTTTCTTTACTTTTTTAATATTATTAGCCATGTTTTCTTTGTTTCTATTTATTTTTCGACCTCCAGTTAGAGTTTCTAGCAAACTCAACATTTACTTTTTTAGTTATTCATTTTCAATATTTATAGATTTATCTGCTTAGGAACCAAATACAATGTTCTTTAAATTATAAGATATGTAATACTTTCCTATCTAATCTTAAAAATGAATTGAAGATGCCCTCGCTTTTTGTTTACATTATGTTTCTAATGTATGCCTATTTCAAGAACATTGTATAAAAATATAGTTGTATTCTAACGGGCTAAATAGCGCGGTGCAACCGGGCTCTGAAGTTATCGCCCCTCACGTCCTAGATCAATGCTATTTAAATGCTGCTATTTTGTTAACAAATAATTCAATTAGGGTAAAACTTTTCAGAAAACTTAATTATATGCTACTAAGCATTCTTATTGCTGAAAGCTTGGGCTTACTCAAAATTCCCTCGATAAACAAAGCGTTTGAAAATTGTCTAACGTTATTTTGTTACTGATTACCAAAAAAATGTATAATTTTTTTATTTGACAAAATAAATCAATTTGAAATTGCAAATTATCTTAAGAATAGTTTAGAGGATATTGTGTTTAATTTTTATCTTAAAATATAAAGATTTTTGTCTTTCGGAGCGACTTGAAGTGAAAATATTTAGTAAATTTGCTGGTCTGAAAAATGGAGTTATTTTTTGATTTTATACAGTAACGGTAAAAGATACAACTCGAGCGGCGTGAAGCGGCTAAGCAAATTTTATGCGTGGTTATAGAATCCGGAGTCTCAGTTGACATACGAAAGAGAAGAAGTGGCAAGGGAAGAAGAAAGACAATTAAAGGAGAAAAAACAAGATGATGACTCCTACATATAACTGAACATAACAGAAGAAGAAGCCAATTTTACTTTCGATGACGAAATAAATAAGTTAAACGAGGCTGTTTTGAAAAATAAACCTCGTCCGAAACAGATGGAGGGGAAGTTGTAACGACGTTACAAGCGCCCCACTATCATACGGCCCTGTTGGCCTAGGAGATGGAGTGGGAAACGACACCCCCAGTCCTTATTACCACAAACCCCATCCCCAAGTCAGTGTAACGTGGGATTTTTCGGCCACCACCACTCTTCCGAATGGGAGTAATACATTCAAACGTAGCGCGTCAGTGAGTCGGCTCTGCTACATGCTGTGAAGACCAGCCGAAAATACACGAACCCGAACCCGAGCTGGCCCGACATCACCAAGGTCGATCTAGCTACTCCTCAAATTTATGTCAGTTTTGAAATCTCGAATTACCTTAGAATCATTAGGCTTCGTGTAAAGCCGAAAATGCACGAGCAGGTACCCGACCTCTCCCGACTTCACGAATGACCAATCTATAGCTTTAGCCTTTAACTGCTCCTCCAATTTATTCCGGTTTTGAGATCCCAAGTTACCTTAGAGCAATTAGAATTAAACTTATTGCGAAGAAGAAAATATAATTAATTTTATGTAAATAGATATAGGCGACAAGTTTTCAGGGTCTAAAATGTTTCAAATTTAGAGCTGCATGTCTTAGTCATATTTTTAGTAAAAATTTATTTTTTAACAAATAAAAAACGAATTTTTGATTGTCAAATTTTCAACCTCAAAAATTTCTTTAAAAAAATACATTTTTTAACTAAAAACTTTAGTTTATACTGAAGTTTGCACTTGAAAAAATTAATTTTGACCCCCAAAAAATGCGAAGTTTCAACCAAATGAATTAATTTTTAACTTTAAACAATTAATTTTTAAAGAAGAATAACCCGCTAACAAAAAAGATAAATTTATAACTAAAAGGATAATTTTTCAACGAAAAAAATGTCAAAATAAAACCGTTAAATGTTCATTAAAAACAATTAATTTTGAATAAAACAAAAACAATCGAATGTAAAACAAAATACTAACATTTTTAATCAAATAAATAAATTTACAAACAAAAAGAATAATATTTTTCCAAAAAAAGTCGGAATTGCAACAAAATACACGAATTTTCAGTACATACTTGAATTTTCAACTAAAAAGATAATGTTCAACGAAAAATTGAATAGTTGCATTTTCAGTTGAAAAATAATTATAAACGCTAAAACATCAAACTTTCAACAAAATATTTAAATTTCCAAGAAAAAAATTAAATTTGCAAATAAATAATTTGATTTTTTACCGAAAAGAGAAATTAAAAATATTAAAACAAGAACAATTTTTTTCAACAAAATAGATCAATTTTTAACTGAAAAACAGAAAAAAGATGTATTTTCAACTGAAAAAGATAATAAGAAAAAAAATTCCAGAAAATCATTAAATTTTCCAACTCTAAAAATGAACATTAAAGCTAAAAAATAAGAATTATACTAAGGAAATAGTTACATTTTTAAATAAAAAATGGAATTTTCAGCAAAAGAGTTTAATTTTCGATGAAAGAAATGAATTTTCAACTGAAAAATATTTTGGAAAAAAACAATCGGATTTACAAAATAATAGTTACATTTTTAAACATATAGTTGGAATTTCAATTAAAAAAGGTAGATGTTCAACCAAAAATGGAATGGAATGAATTCTGAGAGAAAATTGAAAAAAGATAAGAAATTTTTTCAATTATTTTCTACAAATTTTAAAAAGAGTTTAAAAGATTATAAGAAAAATTCCGCAATTTTTCCATATTATATAATTTTAGAAAAAATAAGGAGCGAGATTATTATTAAGCCTAATTGCGCAATTTTGTTGCTCAATTTTTTGTTATGTTTATATTGGTTTAAAAAATGTGCTTTTAAATTTTAATGAGTTTAATCAAGTTCAAAAAATTCTAAACACTTTTAATAACTACAATCATAATTTAAAATTCACTCTTGAGGAAGAATCAGCCAATGGAATTAGCTTTCTGGACGTCTTAATGAAAAGGGAAGGTGATCACTTAAAGACAGACTGGTATCAAAAACCAACCGCTTTAGGTCAATGCCTGAATTATTTTTCACACCATCCGCATCAATATAAAGTTAACGTTATAAACGATCTCAAAAAAATTTAAACGATTTTAATAAATAATAATTATCCTATTCCCTTTATTAACACAGTCATCAAACGCAGATTGCATAACATACAGCAAAAAAATTCTGAACGATGCGCCCTCCCAAAGCACAGCAGCAGAACACGACATTAGAGTCACTCAACAAAATCGCTATTTTTAATACCCTATGCACATGGACTATCTGAAAAAATATCTAGCATTCTCAAACCCTTTCACATAAAACCTGCATTCCGTGACATCAGCGACCTAACACCAATTTTTAAATCAAAAAAAGATCCTGTTCCCCATGAAAAAATGTCTAATGTGTTCTACAGTACTCCATGCAATAACTGTGAGGCAGTATACATTGGTACAACAAAACGGCCACTCCACATACGTATTAAGGGGAAACGGTAAGTTTGGCTGAGGACATTAATGACTGCAGCGACATCTATAAGAAAATCGGAAATTCAGTCTAGTGCCCCCTGGCAATTACAAATACAACTTCATA
>JAAAKG020146940.1:0-10569 GCA_010014905.2 Druon quercuslanigerum
TGAATCGGAACATTTTTTTCGCTAAATTCGACAGATTGACTGTACTAACGGCCTTTATCAACAGAAACTTCTTTTATTTAGTTCCTTAACAAAATATTAAAAATGTTTGTCAGTGGACAATCACTATTTTTGAACTAATTAACATATTTGAAAGGTGACATGAATTTTGTACACGTTTATTCAATAGTACGTCTTCAAAGCATGTTATCGTGCACTGTATCGTAAAATAGCTTGCTGATAGTTGGTGAAGGTTATATTTGAAGAGTATTTATAGAATTCGGCTGTTATAATCGATTTTTAATATATCTAATATCACATCTGAAGTTCCTCAACTCAATTCGCAAACAAAATTGTTTAACCTATTTCTGACTTACAGGCCCACCTAGTTAATCAAGAGTGTGTTAAGCATTACGACTAAAAGTTGTTTTGTAATGCGGGCCTAGCCTTGATTTCTAAGAGGTACCAAACTTTTTACCCAATGATATAGGTAAAACTGTGTTTTACTTTTACATTGAAGTCTGATTACAATATCCAAGAATTGGATATATCTTATAATTGAGCCACCGAATGCAAAAACCAGTATTGTCCGCGCGTCTCAAAAAATAGAAAATTTTCAAAATAGAAAAATCAATTTACAAAAATGTAGTTTTGTAGAGAATAAAAAACAAACTTTTTTTCATTAGATTATTTTTGTCAATCATTTATTTTTAATAATAAAACCGAAATATCGTTTTATTTCCTTATTTTCTACAAATCTACATTTTTTAAAATTCAATTTTCGATTTTGTACATTTTCTATTTTTGGAACGCACGGACAATACTTTTACGCGTGTTCGTGCGTCGAGCTGTTTTTTGCATTCGGCGATTCAATTTTCTTATTTTAGCTTACTCGTTTTATCAAAATGCTAGTCGGGCGCATCCAATTCCTACACGGAGAAAATTAGATATTAGCCCAGACTATCTACATATTACTAATTAATATCTTAGCGATTTAACTATGGGACAGTAGTCTAGATATTGAAGTAGAGCATCCGTAGATATTGAAAAGAAATTTTTAACTGACAATATCCAAGGTATTAAAGGGCAGAATCTAAGATATTCAAGAAATATTTTTAATTGTGCAAAAATTACCTGTTAAGAATGTAATTTTCTATAAAAATGCAAAAGGATTTTATTTCGTGGACCTCTTTTTTTGATATCCGAATCCTCAAGCATTCGCCTTTTTTCATAATTATGCAATTTTCGTGTAGAACGGAAAACACACTATTCAAGGCTAATATGACAGATGACTCTAGCTGATCTATTTTTCACCAAAACTTATAGCGCAATATATATCCGAAAACCCACACAGACACGACGAATGCTTAAGATACAGTCAAAGCGGGACTAAACTCTGTTGTCACGCCATTTTTTAATATCTTAAATATTAACTATCAATATCACACGTTTTATAATTCCAATATAAACAGATATTACCTTTTAATATCTTGTGTATTGTATAGAAGATTTTAGATATTATGCCGAGATATCAATATATTATGATTAAATACCAAAAGTTTTTAATATCTACTTTTCAATATCTATATTTCTTCGAGTGCATTTAATGCTGTTAAACATTGCAATTGTTGTACATATACAATGTACATATATATAAAATTCTGATCGTAGCCTCTTTCGTGCATTGCATCGTTTCGAGTCACGTAATCTACTGTCGTAAAAGCAACTCGGTGGAAATATCGAGCGCATCTATATGACCTGGAAATTATTTCCATAGATCACTGTTACCTTAAATCAGTTCGAATGAGGTTCGAATCTCTCAAAGTCTGTACGTGTTGTATCAAGTTCGAAAAATATCATCTAAGTTTTAAAAATTGAATGTTTTCTTTTAATTGAAATTTAAATTTGTAAATCATGTAGAAAATTAGGCTAATCGAGTTAAGCTCTCCATTCTATTATGTGCGAATCATAAACAAAAGTTTCAGTTATTCTGCCACTTTATTTCTCTGTAGGTTGATTCTGAGGAAGCGATGACACATGAAGTCACTACTGCCTTAAAAAGTGAACTGGCAGCCCTTGAGTACAAACGTGACAGGTTAATGTCCGAGGTGAGAGCAAAACAGAGAAAGAGAGAGAGAGAGAGGAAGGATTTACGTATCTTCATTTCCAAGCCTATTACTGTGTGTATACTCTATAATGAATTTTTTCCATCTGATATTAGCTCCAAGAGATGAAGAATACCGTAAGATCACGCGATCAAAGAGTCGTAGAACTTCAAGTAGAGGCTGATCAGCTACGAGAACAAGCAGCCAGGCAAAATGCTGTGGTGCTGAGCCTTAAGAAACGCATACAGGTCAATACTTACTATTTACCTTATTTTTTTGGTTACTATATTATCGAAGACATCCATTTTTGAAAAATAGTGCAAAATTTCTTTCATAGGAATTGGAAGAAAGAGAGAGAAATCATTATGCAACTCAAGGAAGGAATGACATTGTTATCCAAGGTCTACAGCGTGATGTGAAATATCACGAGGACAAAGCACGAGAATATGAACAAAAAATTCGCCAACTGGAACATAACATCACAGAAGAAATTCAGCTGAAGGAGCGAGCTCGCCTTAACTTGCAGGTTCTTTGATCAATTAATAACACCTGCAATATGCTTCTTCACTATATTTGCAGCTTATAATACAGCACTGTCTCTACTTAGGACTTTGTACGAAGATTGGCACATGCTTTAAATACCGAGTTTTGCGACAGTACTCGCCATAGTCCTGAAATGATAATTCATAAAGCAGAGGAACTTGTACAGGAAGTCAATCGACTTCGCAATAAAAGTACAAACGTTGAAACACATTTAACTAGTGTCGAAGTCGATTATAGGTCTTGTAAGGATGCTTTGGATCGAGCGATTTCTGAAAAGGAACAGTTACAGAGACAAGCCAGCACTCAGTTGGTGGATTTGGATCGTTTTCGTCAGGTGCGGCTGAAATAATTTCTTATCACCAATTTTGTCGCAAATAGTTTTAAAAATAAAAATTGTTTTACCGCTAATTAGTTTTCCCATAATTGTATAGGAAAAAGAATGTCTGGAGATGCAGTACAGGGTAGCTGAACGAGAGTTGAACGATCTGCGAGACAAGCTGTTGAATGCAAATCGAAACATTACTAGTGCCAACGGAAACATTTCGAGTCAGGAAGCATTAATCTGCCAATTACGAGGTGAACTTTTCTTTCAATGTATGCAAATTTGCTGAAAATCGTAATAAATTCTGGATAAAATTATATTTCAGAGGACCTAAAGAATAGAGAAGAAAAAATGCAAAGTGTACAAAGTGAACTACGCCACCTTCTAGAGTCGTTGGCTATTCTTCTCAGTACTCCCAATAGGTTCGTCGAGTCTCATGAAAATGCGATAAAGGATAGAATACGGGAAATTATTGCTGACAATAAGGACCAAGCTGTGGTACTAAAAATTCATCAATTTTTAGCACAATATTAAAATTCTTCAAGCACATTAGATAAATCTCGTAAAAACTAATGTTCTTCTAATTTGTATAAATGAGTAAACCCCGAGATTAAACCTTAATAACTTTTAATTTCAATTTTAAATTAGAAAATTCAAAACCTGAAAGAAAAATTGCATGCAACGTCTGAATCTGCAAATCATCAAACTGAATTGGTTGAATCAACAATGATGAAGATTCGTAGTCTTGAAGACGAACGATCTGCTTTGGAAGCAAAATATCATAAACTTGAATCAGACTTATCGTCTTGTGAACTTTCTAGAGATTCCTTACGTCGAGAGAAACAACATGTAAATATTTTGAAATAATGAATTATTTTTCTTATGCATAATCAATCATGTTTCATTACACGATCCCATACATTTTTTTCAGTTCATGACATTTTTGGAGAGGCTAGCAAAGGAAATGCAGATAGATGAAATATCGCAAGAAATTGGAATGGATCTTCAAACAGAGTCACTGCTTGTTCGAGCTGAGCAATTAGCAAGATTAGAGACGGACAAACTAGTTGACAAGGTGAAAAATAAAACTCACATTTATTAAACATTATGCGTATGTCTAATAGCTTGTTTTGTGCTGTATGTTAAATTGACTGTTTTTTCTGTGTTATTATGCATGCACTACTGTTCTGCAGCTATTGTGTTGCAGCTACCCAACGTTTCCCAGGATTCGACGTGAGCGAATATACCACGAACTTCCTTGCTTTAAAGAAGTAAGCCCGTAGGCTTGAAATTCTTGTAGAAAATCTCGCACTGAAATTTTCTCATTTTATTTCTACAAGAAAAATAACAATATGTATCGAAATACATAAAAATTACGAACAAATAATTATTTAAACTTCTCATGTCTAAAGTAACATACTAACAAAACAAGATGACGACCTTAAATTTTCAATCGTATCAAGTTACCAACAAAATAAAATTTTTTTACTAATCATTAGTAAAAAAATGATTAATAAACTGCAAAGTTGTTATTATTACAATTCTCTTAAACCACTACTAGTTATATAAACAGTGCACAATACATACTTGTATTACATACGCAAAGTAAACCTTGCATCCAATTATAAATAATTATAATGCCCATTGTTCAATATTTCACCTATTAGACGTAGACAAAAATTAAAACTCTAGCAAATAATTAGTATAACTTCTCAACATAGACCATCACGACTCACAACTAGAGAGCACGTACCACAATTCTAATTGAAACATTTGAAGGAGTCTACAACAGAAAGTAATAAATTGTATATGATGAACAGTTTTATAAGAATATTTTATTTCAGACTTCGGTTGTTTATCAACTTCAACGCCGGGTCAGAACGCTGCGCGAGCAACTTCAGCGGCGTGATCTTCATTTGGATCTTCTTCGCAGAAAACTCAGTCTTCAGGAAGATGGTGTTCGAGTGAAGTCCATGCTGCAAAGTGAAAGAGATGAAGCAAACCTTCGGTGACTATGAAAGCCTTAAAAAATAAACTAATCTATAGATGTACTTAGTTTAATATACTTTTTAAAAACATCTTTAAAATATGTGAATAAAATCCTAATTTGCAGAGCAAAGAAACTAGCAAAACAAGTTGACCGGTTACAGATGCAGTTAAATGATGAAAAAGCAAGGAGCAGAGAATTAAGTGCACAACTCACGGAGGCTGCAGATTATAAAGTGCGACCTTTATAAAAAATATTAAAATTTTTTTTAGATAATTTCTTCTTCAATAAAGAACGATTTATTATTGCTCAAATATATTTCAGATAGCTGCATTGGAACGTAGTAGGAAGATAGAAGAGCTTCAAAAGCGCCTTGTTGAAAGTGAAATGTTAAGAACTAAATATAACAGGAAACTCACGATGCTAAAAGATCAGATGAGATCTACAAATGAAACAATAGATCAGGAAAGATCCATCAATGACCATTCAATGCAACTCCTTAGAGATGAATTAGCACAAGTAAAGCAAGATCTCTTGGAAGTTAGACAGAGTCTGTCCGAAGCCACTCGCAGAGAATCACAGGCATGATTTATGTTCTGGAGAAACTATTAACATTTTTCTCTCTGCTAATTTATCATTTAGCATTAATAAAATAGTAGAATAATTGTACTTTTCATTTTACAGCTACAAAGTTTCCGATCGTCAGTGACAAAATTACTCTCAGAGCCAGTGTGTACACCCGATTATGAAATTATTTCACGCCTTCAGAAGATGGTCGCTGCACATCGTGACTTCACAATGTTATCGAGGAGATACGACGAACCATTGGAAACCAGTCCTTCCAGATGCACTAGGTAAATATTTGAATTATTGTGCACTTTTTTTTTATCTTCCGTCTTGAATGTACATACATACGCGATGGAAATAGGCTCATAAATAGTTTTAAATCAATTAACCAAATCATCTATTATGTAAATTCATAAGTTTTTAGTTTTTTCATTTCTTATAATTATTATATTCTCTGTTAGCATTCATCCAGTCCATCCACCAAGATCACCCGGGTCTCGCTGTACTCGGTACGATGATAGTGGATTTGCAGATCCACCTGATATGCACGATATCGATGAAGATTACAACAAAAGACCTATTAGAAGTAGCCTGCTGCCGTGACATCGGCCAAAATATAAATTCTAGGATTTAGACGCATAAACAAATCCCGCGGATTTCGAGTCTTTTCGTAAATTCTGTTAAAAACTGTTCGGGACTTTCATAATATGTATAAATGCGTGCAATATATGTAATTATGTATGTACGCATACGCGTATGTCACGTTCGTTTTTACGCAAATCGTAAATCCTCTGTTTATGGCTAGATAAACGAGTGAATTTTACGTCATAACAAGCAAAGTGAAACAAAAGTGTTCAAGTTAATTATGTGTAAATATATGCGTATTATAATAATATAATATATATAATATATGAGATACGATAAAGGTTAATTATTGTGCGATTTTGATGGTTTCTGACGTTTATAACACTCTTTAAACTTTTTTTTACCTCGGTTTAATATTTTCCTCAAATTATTATTTGGATAGAGAAACTGCAATAATGTTTCTAATTGAAAAGAAGAAACATATTTTATAGCATGAATGATATACAGCAGCATGAAAAAATTAGTAAATGACAAGATAATGGATGCAGAATAATAAAATCCTATTTTACAATCAAGAGTGATGACACGTTCCATTACATTGTTGGTCACGAACGACTCTCCTGTGAGCTTCGTCAAGTCCCACTTTCCTATTTTCCTGCGACTGTTTCAAGCAGCGTTTCCGGTGACATGGTTCCGATTTCCATGCTTGGGGCTGTCAATGGGTCCAAAACCCCTGGCTATGGCCTATGATGTACTTTATTATATAGAAGCATGTATAGAATTTTAAAGTCAGCCAAGAAGATCACAGAGGTAGACTATATGCCCACCGATTTTCAGTTTCAAGTACAGTGATTAGGAATAAGCACTTTTCCGCAATCTTGATAACCAAAGTGAATTATTGTTTAATGACAATGGTCGATATAGAGTTTCATCAATAAAAACATGTAGAAAATCTTACAGTATATCACGTTAAGATAAAAAGAAGCATTAACGATCGGGGAATCGTGTACTATTTAGTGCTTAATTACTTTTTAAGTGTCTCTAAATTTAGGATATCATGCTTTTGTATTACAAATGCTGCATATGCTTGCATATGCTGCATGAGTTGTTAAACACCTTTTAAATACCTTTTATCTTAAGGAATGTTTAGAAATGAATGAAAAAAGTAGGTAGTTCAAAAATATATATTTTTACAAAATTGGGCGATAAATACGTTAGATTAAAAAATATACAACATGTGTATATTCTTTGCGCGGAAGCTTGCTTTACTTGCGGTTGCATCTATATATTCTTACATCATGCCTTTGATAGTATGGAGTAGGTGGTAGTTTTGCTCCGAGTGGAACAACTGCATTCCAGGTTGCAGACATTCGAGGCTTTATGCTTAACTTGAGATGTCTGTGAGAAGGTGAGTGAACGCACCAGACGATAGAGATAGAAAGGATTCAACCAATTTATTATTTTAATAACAACCAAAAATTTGTTGTCAAAAATAACAAACGATTTAATCAATTTACAGCTGCATTATCGATTAAAAGCACCATTATGGCTACAAAACCAACTTCATAAGACTGCATGATATACAAAACCTAAAAAATGGCCAATTTCATTATTTCGAAATTTATATTATTTTTAGTTTTTTACGTTGTCATCAGAGAAGATATTAGGTTTGTGTGACCCCCCCCCCCCTACGTTTTTTGTCAAACATTCATGTTTGAGACCTTCTGATCCCGAAAAACAGGTTTTTGTGATTGTGTCTGTAGATTTTTAGACTCTAGTACGATAAATTTCGAAATTTTGACAGATTGGATTGGTCTTTATATACTCTTCAAGTGCCCTAAACTGAAGGACTATTTCGTTACTCAACCATTGTTAATTTTATTTAAAAATCGAAAATTCAAAGTTTGATCGCCCAAAAAATAATGAAAAATCAAAAATTCCACTTTCTGGTCGAACTATGCAAGATACGAAAGAAAATGAATCAACAAAATTTATGACTAAAATGGATCTACAAATTTTCTATGAACCACTTTTTGACATGAGTAGCTTCTGATTTATTCGTAAAAAATATTAAAAATAAAAAAATGGAATTTGTATACGAACGACACATTCTACGAAAAAAAGAACTGACCAAATTGTTTCACCCAAAAAGAGTTACAAATTTGTTATTTATCATTTTTCATAGGATGCGTAGTTTGTATTTTAATCGGGAAAAATAATATTAACCATAAAGAGTTAAATTATTGGAATAATGACATACGTCAAAAAAAATTGATGAAGAAAAGATGTATAGGCAAAAACATCTATAAATTTGTAATTCATTATTTTTTGATGATATGCGTAGTTTTTGTTTTAATCATAGAAAATAAAATTAAAAATAAAAGAATTAATTTCTTGGACAAACGACACAAGCTACAAAGAAAATTAGTAGAAAAAAGTTCCGTACCCAAAAAAGAGCTACAAATCAGTCATCAATAAATGTTGGTAGGACGCATGATTTTATTTTAATTGTAAAAAATAACATTAAAAATAAAAAATTTAATTTTTGAAAATACCATACAAGAGACGAAAAAAATGAAAAGACACAAGTTGGACAAAAATGTATCTACAAATTTGTTCTAAACTTTCGTTATAAAAATATATACAAAATAAAAAAAAATAAATTTTTGGAAAAACGACACGAACTACAATAACACTTTTTTTTACATAATTTTTCACCTAAATTATATCTACAAACTTCACAGAATGCACACTTTTTTTAATCGTAAAAACAATACAATGAAAATACATTTCTTTTGAATACCAGTGAATATTATGAATGGTAATATTATAAATTTACTGAGAAGATACTTTTAGAAGGGTATCTGAGATTCAAAATTTAATGTAAAAAAGGTATATCAAAGTAATCATGATAAATAAAATCTATACTGTTTTTGCAATATCTTAATAAGCAATCCCAGACCGACGTACAGAAAGAAATGTAATATACATTCGATATAATAGTGTTAAACATAATGTAGAAAAGTTCACATTTCGGAAAAAATCTAGTGCGAAGCACGAGATACGTGATGAGAATAAAAGATAATTCACAATTCCTAAATTACATTTCTCACTGCTTTGACCTCTAATTTTAAAAGGTCTATGCATAAATGTGGGAAATTTACAAAGACATTTATCGAGTCCAAAACGCGAGAACCAAAAGTCGCGCGCCCTAGACCCGCCAAACAAGCGAGCCACGCGTGATGAGAATGTGCCTGCGCAGTGGGCAGACTTTTATCTCATAAGATACGTTTGAATTCAAAGTATTCTCGATTGCATGAGACACAAGTGCATATATTTAATAAATAAGTGATTGACCTCGGCCTTCCTTTAATGCCGAGGGAAGTGTGCATGTGGTAGGAAGTTATGCTTGTACGTATACTATTACAAAACCTAACTTCCGTGTAAAATAATTTAATTTTGAATTTCCCGTGTAATGAAGCTAATCTTATTTTTAAAATTAAGGTCTCTTTCTAACACTGAACGACATTAATATTTACTGAACAATTATCGCATTAATAGGTTTTTAGAAAGCAGTGTTTTGCCTAACAGGGATAACACAAAAAGCCTCATGAAATAAAATAAAAAGAAAATAAAATATGTAGCAAGTTGCCTCGACCAGCAGGAAAAAAATAAAGATAAAAAGGTTGAGTGAACGTGCAAAAGGAGAGATGAAGCACACAACTTAAGGTTTATGGTACTGCACCCTGAGTGCGTTCAGTGAAGGTAGGATTTTTTATCACCAGGCATTGGCTGTAAGCAGGACAGGTTTGGAACATGTTAACCCTGAACTTGGCCACGTTTGGACCAAGATTTCGCACTCACTTGAAGCAGCGTCTTTCTCTTATTCTGTTGCATTCAAACACTGCGTTTTTTCTAAAATTCTTACTCCAGTACTATACAGAGCATTTGAGCTCTGAGAAGTAGACGCTTTATGTACAGTAGTAGCAGTCATGTATGCTATCTTACGCAACCAAGCATTAAGCAATTATGTGCCTGCAGTCAATTCCTCGAACTGCTACGAGCTTTACTGAATTTAAATTATAAAAATGTACAATAGTTATAGTTTCCTTCATTCGTTTTGCTAATCCATTTCTACATTTTATAATAAATCACGATTTTTGTATAAATATTATGTTATAATATTTATTATTTATTATTATATTATTATAATTAGGTTATATTATTATAATTAGGTATTATGAAGTTACTTATTTCCTTATACGAAGCAATTTCAGAAACAAAATGTGACAAAAAAGTAATAATTATTTTTTTTTGTAAATGTGTACCTTGAAGATTTGCAAAGAATGTTGAATAAGTTGAATACAAGCATGAAGAGCATGGGCATCAAAATTAACGTAAATAAAACAAAAACTATGGTTTTCGAAGGAAAGAGTGAGAAAACAATATGCAACATTGTACTG
>JAAAKG020146941.1:0-32471 GCA_010014905.2 Druon quercuslanigerum
AGACAAACCAAATTAACATCTAAAATTAATAATTAAATATTTCCTGGTCAATAAACCTAAGATCAACAATTAAAATAAAAATTATAATTTTCTCGGTAGACTGTTAAGCCTGCATAATAAGATTATTCAATACTAATTGTTTTGGTATATAAATATTTGAAACACTTGAACCTTTTCGAACTTTAAGGTAAAATATTGTAAAAGTCATTTCAGTTTTCACAGCCCACAAAGCTCTGAAAATAGGGGAAAAAAGAGTGATTTTTCAATAAATCCGGGGAATAGTTGGAGAACAAGTTCTTATAAATAGCATTAATTTCGGTAGTAGGTCTTCAACAAAAGTTGAATTTTCTAAAAGAAAAATCGAATCTTTATAAAAATTTTTGACTTCTAAATCCAGAAAGATGAATTTTCAACAAAAAAGTTAATTTCCAACCCAAAAGCTCAATTAAAAAAAAATGCAATCCAACAGTTGCATTTGCAACTAAACAGATTAATTTTTAACCTAAGAATATGAATTTTTACCCAAATGATCTAATTTTCGAACATAAAAGATTAAACTTCAATAAAAAACGGTTGCATTTTCAACTAAAGAGTTAAATTTTAAAACCAAGAAGACCAATCTTTTAGAAAATAGTTGAATTTTTAACCAAGAAAAATGAAATTCCAACCAAAAGAATTAAATTTTAAACCAGTTTCTACCAGAAGATGAATTTTCGACCAAAAAACTATGACTTCTTAAGAATTCAACAAAACAGTTGAATTTTCAAGAAAAAAATATAATTGATAAAAATAGTTGAATTTTTAACAAATTAATAAAAATTTTAAACCAGATAAAACTTTATACCAAAACTTTACTTCTTACTTTTGTACCAAAAGATGAGTTTTCGACTAAAAAATTACTTTGTAACAATAAAGTTGAATTTCCAACAAAATAATTAAATTTTTAAACAAAAAGGTATGCATTTAAGAACAAAAAATATAACACTAGATTTTTCCATTAAAAAGAATTAATTTTCAAACGAAAGAAGTTGATTTTTCATCAAAAGCTATTACTTTCTACCAAAATGCGAATTTTCAATACAAAAAGACGAAAATTCAACGAAAAATTTGAATTTCCGACAAAAAAAATATTACTTTTTAACAAAACATTTAAATTTTCAACCAATTAAATCAATTTTTCACTAAGTAGTTGAATTTAGAACCAAAATAGATGAATTCCAAATACAAAATATAATAGTAGACTTTTGCAATGAAAAAAAATTAATTTCAAGGAAAATGTGACTTCTTGTGAAAATAGTTGAATTTTCAATACACTAATAGAACTTTTGACCAAAAGAAGAAAGTTCTGAACCAAAAATATGGTAGTGGACTTTTCAATTTAAAATAATTAACTTTCATCCATAGAAGATAAATTTTCAACAACAACAAAAAAAGACTTTTCTACCAAAAGATGAGTTTTCGATTAAAAAATTACTTTTTAACAATAATGTTGAATTTCCAACAAAATAATTAAATTTTTAAACAAAAAGGTATGCATTTAAGAACAAAAAATATAACACTAGATTTTTCCATTAAAAAGAATTAATTTTCAAACGAAAGAAGTTGATTTTTCATCAAAAGCTATTACTTTCTACCAAAATGCGAATTTTCAATACAAAAAGACGAAAATTCAACGAAAAATTTGAATTTTCGACAAGAAAAGATTGCTTTTTAGCAAAACATTTGAATTTTTAACCAATTAATTCAATTTCTCATTAAGTAGTTGAATTTTGAATCAAAATAGATGAATTCCAAATAAAAAATAGAATAGTAGACTTTTGCAATGAAAAAAATTAATTTCAACGAAAAATGTGACTTTTTATGAAAACAGTTGAATTTTTAATTAAAAGAAGAAAGTTCTGAACCAAAAATATGAATAGTGGACTTTTCAATTTAAAAAAATTAACTTTCATCCATAAAAGATAAATTTTGAACAAAATAGTTATATTTTCAACCAAATAGTGTAATTTTTAACAACAGTAGTTGACTTCTGAAAAAAATATAATAGTAGAAATTCTATTAAAAAGAATTAGCTTTCGCCCAAAAATCGTTGTATTTTCTCTTATTTGGTTCTATTAATTCAGTTCTCATTTGAGCAAAGGAGGGAATATTCTTGAAAACAGGAGAAAAAATAAGAATTCTTTAAAAAAGGGATAAAAGAGCAGATTGGAGAAAAAAGTGTTTTAAATTCGTAAATATATAGTATAAAAGAGACATTCATTTTTGAACAAATCATTACCTTTAAAATGTTAAAATATAAAATAATATTCGATATTTTAATTCCGATGGTTGGAAATACTGAGCACAATTGCAAACACATTCTTTTCTGAAAAAGCGTGACGATTTTTATAGCAAAAGTACAAATAAATATAAAAAAACCCCGTCTATTTCCCAATGCCCAAAATTCCAAGCTAATTTCCGGTTTTCCCAACCAGGGACAACTAGGCAAAATTAAAACGGGAAAAAAGAGTTTGAGAAAATAACATATTGAAAATTGTATCTACTTCTCGTCAAAGTCAAAGACTTGATAGCAGCGCTGACATCCTCTTCCATTTTTTCCGAATCTTTATAGTTTTCCTGGGACGAACAACTCTCGTTCGGAGATTCATCTTCCTCGCTCTGTTCCATCAAAATCGGATTCGCAGGAGTCGTGCCCGCCGGAACGTATAAATCGGACAACATGTAATGAGCTGAAGTTACAATTTGCGGATACTTTTCTTTCACAAGTAACTGAATGCAGTTCTTCAAGAGCATCCGGATGGTTCCTCGTTTTATGCAATAGTCTAGAGAATACTTCATATTCCTGGCGACTCGATACAGTAGCATAGCAACAGGAACTGTGAAGGGACTTTGGCCCTTGTCATCGTTCACTTCACTGCAGAGGGAAGTCAAATCGTAAAGCTTCACCACGTCATCGTCTTTTCCTAAAAATTAAATATATTTGCTATTACAAATTTCTTTTCATTGGCAGGTTTCCACAGAAGTCCGATTCAGATTTCACATTTCTAAATGTCCTTAAACCACGAGAAATAATGTAATTTTTCACGAAAATGGGGGAATAGTAGGGGAATATATTATTTTTATTTAAATTAATTAACGTACCATATTCCTTAAATTTATAATCGAAATATATTGAATTTTTAACAAAATAGTTGAATTTTTTACAAAAGAGTTTAGTTTTCAAGTTAAAAAATCATGTTTTTAAAGAAAAAATTGACTTTTAAACCCGAAAAAATGATTTTTTTAAAAAAAAGGTTCATTTTCAACCAAGAAACATGAATTTTTATTCAAATATTTGAATTCTCAACCTACCAGGTAAGATTTTTCAGTCAAGAAAGAAAAAAATGTCACCTAAATTGATGAATTTTGAAGTCAAAAAACGAATTTTGTACAAAAGAGTGGGTTTTTTAACATACAAGAGTATGAATTTGAACAATAAAAATGAATTTTTTAACAGTTAGTTGAATTTTTGTCAAAATAGAGGAAATTTTCAACCCAAAACATCAATTTTCAACTCATAAAATTAATTTTTAACCAAAAATGCGATTTTTGAAGAAATACATGAATTTTCAACCACACAGTTGAACGTTCATATAACAATATCAAATTTCAAACAAAAATGGAAATTGAAAATTATTCTAAGTTAAAAAAATAATAATTTTCAAAAAAAAAAAACTTATTTTCAACAAACTAGTAGAATTTTCAACCAAATAACTGAATTTTTATGAAAGTAGTTCCACTTTCAACAGAATAGTTAAATTTTCTACAGAATAACGATGAATTCTCAAAAAAACGTAATACTTGATGCTTCTACAAAAAAAAACAGTTGAATTCAACAAAATGTCGAACAAAATAGTTGAATCATCAACGAAACCAGATTACATTTTGAACAAACAGATATATTTTTTACCAAAAGAGATGAAACTTGTACGTAAATTGTCAAACAGGGTGGAATCTTCAACCAAAATAAATGAATTTCTAACAAATTAGTTCAACTTTCAAGCAAGTATTTGAATTATCAATCAATAGAGATTGAATATCTACCAAAATATAATTAACAATATAATTGTAGAATTTTCAAGCCGAAAGACCAATTTTTTACAAAATAGTCTAATTCGCATTACCAAAAATATAAATTTTCATTAAAAAAGTTAATTTTCTACAAAGATGAATATGCAAAACAAAAAGAAGATTTTTCAATCAGAGTTTAATTTTCCACAAAGAAAGAGTTTTTACTTAAGAAATAAAAGAACTTCAACTACATTATTGAATTTCCAAACCAAAAACGTGTTATCTACAAAGGAGTTGAATTTTTAACCTGAAAATATAAATTTTCAATAAAAAAATGAATTCTCAAATGCACAGTTTAATTTTTCATTCAAATAGTTGAATTATCATCTCAACAATATAAATTTTCTACCCAGAAAATTAATTATTTATGAATTTCTAACCAAATCAATTTTCAACCAAAAATTGAATAGTTGAATTTTAAGTTTAAAAAAATAATTTTTAACAAGATAAAAAACGATTGTTCAACAAAAAAGTAAAATTTTCAACAAGAAAAATTAAATTTTTAGAAGATTGCTCAAGTTTTAATCAAATAGTTGAATTTTCTGCCAAATAGTTGAATCAAGCAAACAAAAATTAATTTTCAAACAAAAAGTTGACACTTTGGCAAAAATTATATTAATCTTAAATAAAAACAATTGCATTCAACTAACAAAAAAAAGAAAGACAATAAATGTCAACCAAATTATAGAATTTAAAAGTCATAAAGGCAAATTTTCTACAAAATAGTTGAATTTGCAATCTGAAATATATGAATTTACATAGAAAAATGTGGAATTTTTGGTTGAAAACTCATCTTTTTGCTTAAAACTTTTATTATTTTGTTCAAAATTAAATTATTTTGTGGAAAATTAGACAATTTTGTTTAAAAATCATACTTGTTGGTTAAAAATTCAAGAATCTGATGAAATTTTGTTTTCTTGACCAACACATTTTTTTTTAATTTCAACTACTATTTTCTTCAAAATTAATCTTTTTGAGTTTGAACATTCATATCTCTTTGTGAATATTTTAACCATTTTGGCTAAGAACGCAAATTTATGTATTTGGTTCAAATGATGTTTTTTTTTTTGTTGTAAAATAAATTTGTTGGCAAAAAATGCAAAATTTTTAGTTATAATATAATCTGTTTTAGTTAACTATTCAAATATTTTATTGAAAAATCGTTTTTTAACGATTTTTTTAAGATTCATAATTTTAGTTAAAGATTCGTTCTTTTGGGTACAAATTAATTTATCTTGACTGAAAATTTAACTATTTGGTATCAAATTGAACTGTTTCGTAGAAACAAGTTATGTTTATCGAAGATTGATTCTAAATTACATAATAAACTCTCCATTTTTTTGTTCCAAAATAATGCTTTTTAGTTTAAAAATTCAACTATTTAGTTTAAAAACGTTAAAATGATAGAAATATAAGCTAAAATTAAAACAAATAAAATGTTCACAAACATCACATCCATTGTTCAAACTATTCAGTTGAAAATGGATTTAGTTTGTTAAATATTCGTTTTCTAATAGCAGATGAATCTATTGGTTGAAAAATCAACTATTTTGGTCAAAAATTTATGTATTTTTTTAAGAATTTATCTTTTTTAGTTGTATTAATGTATTAATCTTCTGTGCTCAAAATTCATATTTTTTATTTAAAATTGAATTTTTTGGTTGAAAATTCAACTGTTTTGAAGAAAGCTCGTCGTTTTGGTTCAAAATACAACTGTCTGGTAGAAAATTAATCAGTTTTGTTTGAGGATTCAACTATTTTGTTTGAGTATCGTCCTTTTTGGTTCAATTTGAATGTATTTGATTTAAAATTAAAACCTTTTTACATTCTCATCAGAGAAGGTATTAGATTTGTGTACAATTTGACCCCCCCCCCAGTTTTTGTCAAATTTCCACGTTTTGAGACCCCCTGAATCCAAAAAAAAACAAGTTTTTACGAATATGTCTGTCTGCTGTATGTACGTATGCGCGATAACTTTTGAAAAAAATAATCTTATAGTATTGTCCTAAAATACAGGTCAAGTTTCTTAGCCAGCCATTTTGGATACAAATTCAAAAAGTCAGCGCATTTTGAATATTTCTGAGATCACTTTTTTTCAAAATTCAAAAATTCTCTGTTAATTCTCTGTTGGTATTGAATATATTTTGCAAACAAATATACCAACTGTAAGAGCATACGAATGGTTTCAATTTAATAGTAGACAGAGATGTTCTGTCTGTCCAAGAAAAAAGGAACGAAAGACTACTGAGGTCTGTGCGTCATGCATGCGACCTATTTGCCATGAACATCGTATTTTATTCTGCAACATAAGTTTTCTCAACATTTAAATATTAAATTTGCTTTTATTTTACAGTAAATAAATATTAATCTTCAAAAAACTGTTTTTTTCCTTCATTTTTACCTAAAATCCATGTTTTCATTTTTTTTTTAAATAAACACCTTTTCCTGATCCGTGACAGAAAACCTCTGTATTATTTTTAAGTAGTATTTATTAGGTATATACAGTTAAATTTTTGGCTCCTAATATCGAAAATTAAGGGAAATATCGGTCTTTTTGTGAAGTCATTTTTTCAATTTTTTTTTAGTTTTTAATTTTTTTTCATATAAAAAAGTACACCCAAAAAAATGTTCGTGTAAAAATATTTAAAATCCTTATTGCAATAAAAAAATTTCTGCTGGGGTCTTCAGCGAACCCCTGATACTTTATGTTATTACAGAGAGGGAATACCTTTAAAGGTCAGACAAATTTTTCTAAAATCAAAAAATGAATTAAATTATTCTAAAAAAAAATCAAAATTATATAGTGATTTTAAATGGGAATTATTTGAAATCTAAAAATTTCTACTCAGGAACGTTGAAAATGAAACGAATGCGAACTTCACTTAAAACTGAAACAGAATTTAGTCACCAAAAACTGTGATACTGAAACTTTTTTATACTCAAACTTTTTAAAATTTCAATTATTTGAAATACATTTAAATCGTTTAAAAAGTACTAACTTTTTAAATTGCTGATTACTTTTAGAAAATTAAAACCTATGAAAGGGAAAAATTAAAAATTTAGCGTTCAACATGAAAATCCTTTGCTTGTATTTTAAACTACATTTTTAATTTCTTTATTCCAAATATTCCTTTAGAATTATTATTTATTCTTGTAATTTTCTTGTAATTTGTTTAAGCTTTTCAATTCGAAACTTTGCTTTATATTTGAATCTAAAATTATTAAATTTAAATCTATCACGATTTTTAATATGCAATTTTCAAATATTGAATAGTGGGATGGTCCTACATTTGAAAGTACAATATTTTAAAATTTACCATTGGAAACCTTCAAAAAATTAATTTAAAAATTAATTTAAGAAAAAAATTTAGTTTCAAGGCCTCAAAGTAAACTGTTTTAGAATTACGCAATCAAAAATATAATTTTAAATTAAATTTATAGAATGTTTAAAGACGATTAAAATATTGTTAATAACTATTACTTCATATATTATCAAGAGACATTAAAAACATGACTGGATATATTTCGTTCTTGAAAAAAATGTGACTTCTGCACAAAAAATCACTGTCATTTTCAACGTTCACAATTGCAGAATTTTTAACATTGTAAAAAACATTGTGAACCTCTGAAGTTTAATTATTCTAAACATTAAGGATTTCTAGCTAAAGTAAAATAGATAAAAAACTTCACCTTTAAACAACCAATAAGTGTGTCCAGCTTTGGTAGCATTATTCTTCAAGAAACTCAAGATATTCTGCGCAACATCTCTAATGACTTTGGGACTGAACTTCGAGTCTTCCAAATTCGGCAAATCCTCAGTTTTTATCAACTCATATTTCTGCACAATACCATCAAGATGATAACACATCACGACTTCAGGGACATTGCTCATAAGATTATCGAGCCAATAATCTATTCCCGTCAAAACACTAATTGGCTTCGTCATATCCCGAAGTCTAAGACTAATGCAAGGATGAGTTGGACCCCCAAATATCGGCATGTCAGTCCCAATCAACATCTGGATATTTTCAAAAGTCCAGAGAACATTTCTCGCAAAATTATGGCTGCAATTGGGATCTGGTAATTTTTCCTCTCGTGAAGGCTCAGGCAATTTTGGTTCGAGCGTTTTCACTGGCAGTGTGGGTTTCTCGTTTTGTTCTTTGTTGTCTCCAAAGACTAAGGAGTGGTATAAGAACTTGGAAACTAGATTCTTTTGTTGTATAGTAGTGCGGCTGGACTTGTGAGAAAGTCTTTTCTCCTTCTCGCCGAGATTTTGGAAAACTTGCTCGCAGACGAACTTTTTCAGCCACTCCCAATCGCTCTCAGCTTGTCTCAAGAGGTATCTGTGGACGTCGAGGTCATCTAAAAGCAATGTGTTCTCTACACGATGAACCACCATGGATATAACACCCTGAGTGTACGGCATCTTTAATAGTTTTTTTATATTCTCTGCTTCGGATACGACGTCCACTTCGCCGACGCAGTCTGGAAACATGTGAGCCATTCGGAAGCTGGAAAAACTCCTGCTTTGTGGCGACCAGTCGTTCTGAAGTCCATAGCTTTCTGCTGAACTGCTCAGCCAATTGCTGGGTGGAAGGTTCAAATCTGTGTTGCATTGTAGCTGGGCAAAAGTTGCTGGAGTTTGAACTGCAGAGTACTTTACCACAGCTGTGGATTTCACCGGCTTCCTCGGCGAATCCGGAAGCGTTTCGGCAGGTTTTAACTGGGGAAAAATGGATTCGATATCAAATAGAGAGAATAATTAGAATAGATTGACCATTTTTGTATCTGGGTGTCTACTCAATTGCTGGAAAAAATGACGTTCCAATTTTAGATATTTTCAAGGTATAGTTTTTCATAGCATGGATCCATTCAAATATTTCGCATATTTTAAAACAATCGACTCGGAATATGTATACAGTTTCGCGTGTTCATCATAAATAATGTTTTTTTTCAGTTTTTAAGAATTCAATTAATATTACAAGATCTTCTTAAATATTTTAGCATGATCGATTATTAAATAATAAAATAATTCTAAAAGCATAATTTGTCATTTCTTCTTATACTTGAAATTCAATGTATATTTAGGTAAATTTAATGTGGCCACTATATTAAATTCAATTTAAACCGCTTAAATTCCTAACATTTTGAGTAAAAAATTGAATTTTCAACCAAAAATATTAAATCTCTATCAAAAATAAAATTTAAAGAAATACAATTATTTTATGAACTAAGAAAGATCAATTGTCAAACAGATAGCTTAATTCTTAAATAAAAAAGCTTAGTTTTCCAGCAAAAATGAAATTGTTAAATTTTCAGTAAAAAATAATAATTTTCCACCTAAGAAAGCAGATTTATTTTTTTTAAATTTAATTTAACTTTCAACAAAGTAGTTTTATTTTTAAACAAAAAGATGAGTTTTCTACCACATAGACGATTTTTCAACAAATTACATGAATTTCAACGCAGTATTTGAATTATCAACTACAAAAAGACAAATTTTCAACCAAATAGTTGATTTTTAAACTAAAAAGATGAAGTTTCAACCAAAAATGGAATAGTTCAATTATAAATAGAAAATACGAATTTTCAATTGACATGATCAATCTTTAACTGGAAGAGTTAATTTTTTAATCAAAAAGATGTATTTCCAACAAAGAAGATTAATTTTTACTCAAGAATTCAAGAAAATACATGAATTTTTAATTTTAAAAGAAAAGATAAATTGTCAGACAACTATTTACTAATTAAATTTTCAGTTAAAAATTGATGTCCAACCAAAGATATGAATTTTCAACTAAAAGGATGTAATTTTCAATTGAAATAGTTGAATTTTAAACCCAAATATGAATTTTTATCTAAAGGGATGAGTCTTTAACATGAATCATTAAATTTCCAATAAAAAGATAATTTTTCAAACAAATATTGAATATTTATGTTCTCAAAATAAAACATTAATTTTCAAAAACCAAAAATAATGAAACAAATTTCCAACATAATTGTTAAGGTTACAATTGCAATCGTTAAGTTTTCAGTAAAAAATAATAATTATTAACAAATGAGTAACTCTTAACCAAGTACTTAAATCTCCATTGAAAAATGAATTCGGGACGAAAGATGTCTGATCTTTCAAACCAAAAATATTTAAATTTGTAATGAGAAAAACGATGGACTTCAACAAAAAAAAGAAGCATTTTGAACAAAATAACAAAACAACAATAAAACCATTTTCGCAAAAATAGTTCAATAAGTAATATAAAGCTACTTTTACAAATGAAAAATCATTGTTCTTCAATTTAATACCGCAATTAACTGACTTAAAAAAAATGCCCTAAAGTTTCCAGGTTTTTCCAGGTAAATATAAATTCCCTGATCATTCTAGGTTTTCCAGGTGGAGTAGACACGTTGTGTATGTGTAGGTACGAACGAGGAGAACATAAAAACCTATTTGATTCATAAAAATGTTTAGAAAGCATGGTGTCCAGCGCAATTATTTTTTCAAATTCCCGGTCTTCCAGAATCGTAATTAACGCTTTTCCCGTTTTTTTCTTGTGATATATATGTTTCAAATTCGCACCTCAATTAAAAAAGTACTAAAAGTTATTAGGAAAGTTTACCAAATTAATATAATTTTATCAGTATCGGTATGGCTTTACCAAGAGGATGTTTTGAGATAAACCTTGAAATGAATAATGAAAACATCATGTGTATCAGAAAAATAAGAAATTTATTTCTTTTAAATTAAAATTTAAAAGAAAACAGGACGAACGCTTAAACGCGTGTAAGATATAAAAATAATGGCGACTTTTTCTTGAATTCCGCTAACTTAGAAGAAAAAAGTTTTAAAGATTCAAAAATTTCTTATGCTTGAACCATGGATTTAAAAATGAATGAGGACAGTTTTTTCGAAGCATCGATTATATTCGATGGAATAAAAGTCCATGAAAATGTATTTAGATTTTTTACGCAATATTTTTAAAGGAGTGGTCAAAAATATTTCAACCTAGTATCATATGTTAGACGCAGAAATGTTATCTTTTACTTTACTTTAAGAAAAAAAGAAAGTAATTCGTTGTATTTTATCAAAATTGAACTTATAAAAAAAGGCTTTATATATCAATATTCGCTTTTTAAATTAATGATCACTTAAAACGAAACATACGAAGGTATACAATTTAAACAAAAATAAGTGTAGAAAGTTACACGCTATATGCGTAAAAAATAGTTTTAAAAAATCACTAAACGTAATACTAACATAAATAAAAAGCAAAATTTTTAATATTAAATTTTTTACGATAAAACCAAAGTAAACGTCCGATTGAAACTTTGTAAACCACTTTCAATTTGAAAATAAATTCAAATTATTAGAATCAAATTAATAGATTCAAAGTTAAACACTTTTCTTCGATTTCAAATACAATTCAAATATTGTTTCAGTCTAAACTATGCCATTTTAAACCATTGCAAATTAAAAAATTTTAATTAAGAAAAGAAATTTTTTTTTATATTTGGCAACATTAGACTGTTTATTTAAAATGAGCAATTATAAATCAAATCTTCAAAGCCAAATAATTGGAAACTGCATTGTTTCAATCAGAAAGCCTTATATTTTTAAAATTTCAGTGAGCTAAATTCAAACTTTAAAAGATAGAACTTTCCAATGTTACATCTTGTTGAATTTTTAATTTGCAAGTGAAATTTTTGAATGATAAATAACAATTATTGATATTAAATAACTTCAAATTTATTAATTTAACTTCTAATTGAAAAAGTGCATGATTTTCATCGATGAATTTAAAAATGTTCATTTTTTAATATTTCTAACTTAAATTTTCTTTAAAATTATATAATTTTCATCACTTGAAAATTTATTAATTTTTTCTTCAATTTAGAGCATTGAAAATGATACGTGAATTTATATTTTTTAAGAAGATATCTTTTGAGGTGCCGCTATCTGCAAACTAAATCAGTCTAAATCACACGCATAAATTGTAGCTTTTTACATTTTCCAACTGATCAATTTAAAATTAAATGCCGTTAAATTGACAAATGTTTTATTAAACTCTTACAAATAGAACAATTAAAAAATTTCCTGTTAATAAATATAAACACTTTTTGAATTAGTAGGTAAATTATGTTTATTTAGGTCGCTTCAAGTTGATAACTCTTCAATTGATACTCGTATTCTTATGCATAAATATCCAATTTAAATTAAAAATTATCAAATTCAATGGGTTAAAAATGAAATATTTTAGACCGAAAGAATATTTGAATCGGGTTTGAAATTTTATAAAAGCGGTTTATTATAAAATCGATTCATTTATAATAATTTGAACGTTAAAATTTGTATGTTTTCTAACTTGGAACAGATTCAGAATAGTCTTGTAAAATTAATTATTATTTAATGTTCAATCTTTAAAGTATAATTCAACTATTAAAATCATAAAATAATTTATATGTTATTTTAACTCGTTTCAAATTGATAATTGTTCAATTTTTATTTGTAATGAAAATTCGAAATTTGCAATCACAAATTTTGAATATTTGGTCCTAAGACTTACTATTTAAATTTATTTTGTTGCAAATTTAAAATGAATAGTCAAGTACTGTTATATAAAATTGTTCTTTTTTTTAATAAAAATTTTCAAATTGAATGGCTTAAAAATGAAATATTTTAGACAGAAAAAAATATTTGCATTTTTTAAATCATGAATTAATTTATGTGTATAGTTGATTAACTTGAAACGTGTTAACATTTTTTTAATTTTAGCCGATTTTAGTTTGTAATTGTAAGTCTTTGAAAATGCACTTTAAAATTGTTTAAATTAAAAACGTACACTTAAAAATTAAGTCTTAAAATGGGAAATTTTGAATGCAAAATATTTTAGAATTACGCACCGTAACCTGAATTATTTCATGATTGAAAAAGTTGCAATTGGAATTAACATTTAAAAAAAGTTAATATTAAATTATCTTAATAAGGTTGTATCATGTAATATGAAATTTGCGATTTTCTTAAGTGATTGGATACATTTGTCCCAATTTATAAATAAAATTTAAAAATCCTAGTTTTAGTGGAAAATACACCAAAAAGTTCAATTTAAGCGTTTAAAAATTAAAAGCGATAAAAAAATGAACGATTTAAAGTTTTAATAAGCATTCAAAATTTAAAATTTTACAATTGTATAATTTAAAATTGAAAGTTTTTCTATCTTTTTTTTAAATTTTAATTTCTTAAAAAAATGTAACTTATTATAAATTTAAAAGCTCGAGTTTTGCATTTCTTACGTTTAATAATGATAACGAAAGTTGATGACAAGACACCAGGTATCCAAAGTATTATAAACAAAATATGAATTTCTCAACATTACAAAAGTTGAATATTAAAGCATTGTTAAATTAATTAAACATATAATTATCCTCGAAACATTTTGCGGCATGGAAGTCATCTGTTTTCCATTTGTTTTGTAATTACAATCATAGAAAAAATAAACCAAATTTACATATAATGAAGTATTTTTGTGAAAACAAAGAAATGAAACAAAAACAAAAGAGAATTTTCTTATTATCTAAAATTATTGACTAGATAAATATCAATAACAACATGCAGATTTATATTAAATACAACTTACAGCATCAATGTGATTCTCCGATTCCTCTGACATCTCCACAATTTACATTATTTACTTTCTCCAGAATTTATACTTCTTGCTAACTTCAAAAATTCGTTTTAAAACTATATGACAATCTGCACCCAATTACATCGAATTAATCAATTAAAACCCTGATACTAAATGATACGAAATAAATACAACAATCTACCAAAAACTATATGCAAATGTGTTCAACTTCCTCCAGCACATGTCAACATTACGAAACTCTTTCAAACTTCCCTTGCACCAAAATAAAGAAAAGGAATACCGCAAAAGTAAATAACCTTAAAATTGCACAAATACAAATACTACTGGAAAAATCGTTTAAAATCACTATACTTGAAGCAATTTCTAAAAAAATCTCCTTTTTAGGCTGTTTAGCTTCGAACTCTTTTTATAACACACACAAGGTATACACACAAGATGTGATGCGTGCGAGATTTGAAGAATGTTTGAGAATGTTTGAGAATGTTCGCAAAAACACGAGCAACACCAAAATAGGTGAACTTCCAAGCCGACAGATAGCGCCAGCAGCTTTATTCAAAATTCCGCCAACATTCAAATTGGATAAATTAAAAGATGCAGTTTTTTTAATACAATACGTACTTCAGAGGACGCTGGTGTTCTTAATACTATTTACATGGAATTCACAAGCTTCCATACTTTGCCCCCCGGAATAGTACCTTTTTATTTCGCCCCTACATTTGAACACTTCGAAATTAATAATAAAATTTTTAGTTTATCCATAAAAATAAAGTAAAAGTGGTAAAAATGGGCTGGTCAGTTTATTCTGCATAGCTCTGAAGTTGACAAACATAACATTATTCTTTGTCTTCTGAAAGAACGTTTCAAAAAGTAATTTTTAAATGTTATATATTTTTGTGGTGAAAAATAACAAATGCTGTAATTTTGGGTTGAAAATTCAACCACTTCTATGAAAATTCGTCTTTTTGGTTCAATTTCAATATTTTTTATTTGAAATAATAATTTTTTTGCTTACAAAGTTAAATTTCTTCCTTGAAAGTTGAATTACGTCGCTAAAAATTAATTTTATGAGTTAAAGATTCTTCTCTTTGGTTGAAAACTATTAAATTTTTCATTGAGAATTAATATTTTTCGATTAAAAAAGCAACAGATCGCTTGAAAATTGAATTATTTTGTTAAATTTTTTTTTTTTTTTGTTAAAAATTAATTTAATAAAGATTTAAGTATTTCTATTTTGGTTAAAAATTTATTCTGAAAGTACAACTACTCCAGGAAAAAAAAATTATTTACTTAAAAATTTAACTATTTGGTTGAAAAATTGTTTTTTGTTGTAGTTTAAAATTAGTTTATGTATTTTATTAAAAATTCTACTTTTCGTAGGAAAATTTATTTCTTTGACATTGAAGTTAACTATTTTTTTGAACATTCGTCTTTTTTGTAAAATAATATTACCCATCTACGAAAATTCGAATATTCATCCCCTTGGTTGTAAATTCGTTTATTTAAATAAACATTTAACTATATGTGGTTAAAAATTTGTTTTTGGTCGAATATTATTTTTTTCAACTGAAATTAGAACTATTCCTCGTTTGGTTGAAGTTTTATATTTTTTACTTAAAAAATTATTTCTGTAGTTAAACATTTATCTGTTTTATAGATAAATTCATTTTTCTTTTTGTGGAAAATTAGTGGTTTTAACTGCAAATGTAGCTATTCTATTTTTGGTAGAAAAGTTACCTTTTTAATATTAAATTCGTGTTTTTATTTCAAAATTCATCTTTTTTTTTTAAGTTAAAAACTTAAATTCTTTGTTGGAAAGTCGTATTTTTTGTTGTTATTGAGAATTTATCTTTTTCAACTAAAAATTCAACTGCTTGGTAAAAAGAACAACTTTTTTATTTAAAAATTCTTTTTTATGTTGTATTATAGGTTTTAAATTTATCTTTATTTGAGAATTAAACTATTTTATTAAATGTATAATTATTTCTTTAAAACTTTGTTTTTGTTGTTAAGGATTTAGCTATTCGGATAAAAAATTGTTTTTTTTTTCTGGTTAAAAATTAATTTTTTAACTGAAAATTAAATTGTTCCATTTTTGGTTAAAAACTGATGTATTTTATAAAAATTGTTTTTTTTTATGCAGAATATTCATCTTCTTGTTTAAAAATTCATTTTGTTTTTAAAATATTATTTTTTAAATTTCTGTTTAAAATTGATCTTCAACAGTTGAAAAATCAACGAATTTGTGAAATTCATAACTACGCAAGAAAAATTGATCAGAAATTAAAATATTGAATGCTTCTTGTTAAACTAAATGAATTACATTTTTAATATGTTTTATGAATGAACTATATACTCTTCTTTATAAATTTATAATAGGTTCATTTATCCAATTTGAATTTTCGCGGAACTTGGACTAAACCCGCTAGCGCTACCTAGTGGCTTGTAAACTATACTATTTCCAAACATAAGCAAACATCCTTTCCTTTTACATTTCCCTCGTAGCGGTTATGTTTGGAATAGAATGGAATGTGTAGATTCGAACGGGATTGGATAATTTTTGTTAGAAACCAATAGAATCGCGGCATCTTTCTGCAATATCTTCATCTCTCTCTGTTTATTTTCACAGTATAAACACATTGTCAAGAATTTCAGAACAGCATATACATATAGTAGCACACAGAAAGATCCTTTTCGCGATTCGCTAGGGGTTCTCACACACCTATCAAAAGTTGATTTTTTCTCGTAAAATGGCGTGTATCTCGCTCGAGGTCGTCACTCTCGTGTTCATCAATCGATATCAAATGTGACATTGTGACAGTAGTGGTTGGTGTGCTAATTATATCAACTCGGGAGAGACAATATCGCCGGGCTCCCGAAAACGAGTGATTTTTTTTCAATTCTTTTGTCATCTTTTGTGTCAAGATGAAGATGACGCAGCCGGTCCTGTGAGATGGTGACGATTGTCAAGTTCATCGTCATCCTGGACCACGATGATTCCCAAGATAGGACTGACGCGACCGGCTAGGAGAAAATGAAGGAATAATAATCGATTTTACTATTTTGGGATTGGCAGTCATTTATCATCCCCAAGTCGGACGAATATTAATTGTTTTTTGTTCATTCATTCAATGACTTCAGGCGATCATCTTCGTCGGGTTACACTTGGGTAAGGAATTTTATTGTTTAATAATTTTCTTCTCGTTTTCGCTCCAGTTTTTATCTCTTTATGTGGAAAATCAGAATTGATAATTATATTCTATTGTTGCATTAATTCTGAATTTCATAATTGTTGTTTTATATGACGTTTGTTTCTCATTCCTCAGCTCCTGCCTCTTTCTTTTGTCGAATTTGCTTATTGTGTGTTTCTTTTATTCACTTTTTGAAAGTTCTACTTAATTTCGAACTAATTATATATTTATTTTATTTTTCTTAAAAGTGTGTTTGTTTTTAAAATATATTTTTCACTACAATTTTATACATTCTTTATTTTGCATTTTTTAAATGCTAGATGAGACAAATTTGCTTGAAGATGTTATTTGAATAGTTGGAGATTTTTTAGACTACGAAAATTAGGAAAAGTTCACAGAATTTCAAATCCTATTATCAAATAAATATATATCAAATAAAATTAGTATTCGTACATTTTCAAAATATTCAATCTTTAATAATAATCTTTACATTTGTCTTAAACTTTGCGACATATTTGGCTTTAAAAATTATTATATAAACCGAATAATATCATTGATCCGTAATACTTCGACTACTCTAAACGGCTTTTAATCCAACTAATTTACATATTTCAATGTCTCGTCCAGAGAACTTGATATGCAAAACAAACGAGATTCTAGATACGGATACTAAAAAAAAAAAAAGTAAATGATGTATCAAATCTTTAAATTTCATAATGCTGTTATTTTCAAATCACCAGATAAAAAAAAATTAGAATCAGATTTTAAGAATAATTAGCATGGATTAAAAATCTAGATTAAGATTTAGAAAATTTCAGGGATTACAGTCAATTTTTAAATAAAAAAAAATTATCTTTTTGTAAAATTCATTATTCTTCAGCTGAAAATTTAACTCCTCCATTTTGAAGTACAGAAATAAATTATTTTTATTAAAAAAAAAGAGATAAACGTTAAACTAAAAGGGACAGAGAACAATTTTCAGTTAAAAAATACTTTTTAACTAGAATTGTTCTACAGAATTATTCTGTTTCAAAACTAGTATATGCATAAAAACTCTTAAAAAAATAAATACTTAAAGCTGAAACAGTTTAAAATATTTTGAAAATACGAAACGTTACTTGGCGCAAAATGAATCTTTTTGCTTAAAAATTCATCTTCTTGGTTAAAAATTTATTTCTTTGGTTTTGAAGTCAACTATTTTTTTCGAAATTTTTAAAAATAAATATTTAAATATTTTATATATTTAACGAAATAGTTAGATATTTAACTATTTACTTTAAAATTCGTTATTTTTTCGAGGAAGTTTAATTGTTTCGGTTGAAAATTCATTTTGATTGAAAATTGAATTATTTCTTTAGAAATGCATAAATTTCCGTACAGAAATTTAGGTATTCTACTTTAATTTGAAAATTCAACTTTTTTAGTGGAAAAGTCCCTTTTTTTGTTTAAAACTTAATGTATTATCGTAGAAAGATATACTAATATATTATAAATATACAATATATATATATTTTGATTTATGATGAAACCATCTGGTTAAAAATTCGTCTTTTTTGGTAGAAATTAAATCTTCTTGGATGAAAACTGAACTTTTTTGTTAAAAATACATAAATGTGCATACATACATAAACTTAGCTATTCTATTGTGAGTTGTAAATTTATTTTTTACTTGGATATTTATTTATTGGGTTGAAAATTCATGTATATTTTAAAAACTTGTCTTTTTGGATTGAAAAATAAATGATTTTGGTAAAAAATTCGTTTTTAGCTTCTAAATTCATTAATTCTGCTGGAAATTAATTTTTTTCTCTTTATAATGCATATTTTTCAGTTAAAAAAATGAACTGTTTATTAAGAAATTTATATTTGAACTTTAAAATACAACATTTTGGTTGCGATTTTGTTTATTGGCAGAAAAATGTTTTTTTATTGAAAATTCCCCATTTTGGTATGCAAATTTTATATAGTAATTTCTTTAATTAAGTTACTTTTGTTAATGAAAAAATCGTTCTTGTATTTTACATTTGAATAGTACTATTTTTACAAATTCGGATATTTGCAAGGACCACTGTTTGTTTTACATTCACAAAATTATTATATTTAGAACTAGGATATGCATACTATTAAAAAAAACTTGAAGTTTATACAATATTTTAAAAATTTTGAGAATTTGGAAACCGGAGGCGGAGGTTGTTATCCAACATAAAATTGGAACAGTTCAGAAAAATATATCAAAAGGGGAGCACTCTTTAATTGAAATGAACAAAGTTAAATTAAATATAAATTAAGTCATTTAAATTTTAAATGTGTATAGGACTTTTGAGCAATTCTCAATTTTTAGTAAATCTTACCATAAAAAATGTAAAATATTGATTGTATAGATTTTTAACTATACTATTTAGGATTTGCATTAAACCTTAAAGCTAAAATGCCCTTTAGCTGAATTTAAATAGAAATAACCATATAAAAATTGCTTATCACATTTTTTTGTCGATCTTTTATGTATCGTCTTGAATAGATTTCCCACGAATTATATCCAACATATAAAAATATATTCTCTGATGGCAGAAATAATTAAAAATCATTTTGCATATTTAAAAGTCTAACATTTGTTATAAAAACATTGTTTCTTCTTTTCTACTACAAATAATTGTTCAATCTTTCCCCTATTTTTAGAGATATTGTTGAATAAATATGGCTCAGTTTGCACATTGTCTTTCTGATAATTCGAAAAACGGAATTACTCTTTTTTTCGTTCTAAAGTAGTATATGCCAAAAAGATATAAATAAACAATTATTCAATTTGAAATTTTCGTTTTTGACAGCAATCTAAACTTGTATACAAATTTGAAGTTCTAAAGAGTTGAGTGATTATTAACTAAATTACCATATGTAATATATTCTTTGTTTACTATTAAATATATCTCTTCTTTTATCTCCGACTGCTCACTATTTTCTTCTTGTTTACAGATGCAAAATAAATAAGATTATCTCTAAGTTTTATGAGTAGGCTGACCAAAAATCAAAGTTGGATGTGAAATGGGTAGTGCTTGGTGGCAATGCACTGCATGCTTGAGAGCACAAGAAGAAGATATTTGCGAGCTGCAATTAAATCATTGCAATCTGTACGATGTACCACCCGATGTGTTCATCTACGAAAGAACATTAGAGATATTATATCTCGATGCAAATAGAGTGAGCAAACTTACAATAATTATAGTTATTATTCATAAAATAATCTACGATTCATTCATTTTGTCCATATTCAAGCTCCTACAGTTCGAGATTTTTACCAATTTTAAAAGAAAAATCAGTCAAAGTTCGATTTTAACCATATTAAAAATAATTGATTAAGTTTTTATCTACTTTAATTATGATATCAGTCAGTTTATAATGCGTAATTCGAAAATGTTTGACTTAACACAATTTTCAATTTTAGATTTTTATTTTAAGCCTACCTTTTAATTTAGAGATTTTTAAAATGCAGTCTTGGAATACTTTTTGAAAGTTAAAAGCGTTTGAAATTGAAAAATTTGGATGCAACACAATTTTTATTTAATCATCTGTAAGTATAATTTAAATAATTATTTTTAAAATTGAACTGTACTTAAAGTATCAAAAAGTGAACAATAATTGATTCCTAAGACCGTGAAAAAATGTAATAATTTTAAACTGAATTATTTGAAATAGAAGGCCTTGGATAGTTAAAATTTCAAGGAGCTTTTAAACTTTGATCGTTACAATTTTAATTTTTTTATTTGCAAAATGATTAATTTGTAAGTGAAGTTGATGAATTTTTATGTATAAATAATAATTGAAGAATTATTATTTGTAGAACAATTCGAGTAAGTTCTAGGGTTTGAAAAGATTCAAAATTAATCTAAAATTTGAAATCATTTCAAGTAATTTAAACGAAGTGTGTCTTCCAACAAAGTCCGGCTATTCGCACTGAAATTCCGGCACATATAGACATGTCTTAATTTGAAACAAAATGTAGATTTTTGCAGATTTTGTACAACAAATGTATAAGCTTTTTAAGAATTGTGATAGACCTTAAAGTAATAAAAGCATTTTCTGTAGATTGCTAGGAAAGTTGAAAATAATTTTTTTTAATTTGAAGAAATTTGAAACAACATGTCAAAACTTAGAAATAATGTTTTGAAGCTTTGAGAATACCTAAATTAATTAAAATAAAAAAAATCGACTTCTGATGTAAAAGTTGTTCATTTAAAAAAATGTAATCTTTCAAATTTTAATGTTTATAGCTTAAAATTGATTGATTTTTCAATTTCGAGCATTGAAAATGATAACATGAATTTATATTTCTAGAACTAAATCTGAATATTTGAACTCTACAATTTATAAATGTTAAAAATTATAAATTTTTTAGTTTGAATGCATTTAATTGAAAATTGTTCAATTGAAAAGTGTTAGTGTTTCCATTTGAAAGGTTTAAGTTATTGAGAATTTGATACATTTTTGATTTAAAAAAGGTTTAAACTTTAATTTTTATTTTATTTTTCATCAGTTCTAATGGAAAAATGGTTAGCTTTAGAGTTCATTCGATTTTGACAATTTGCAATAAAAAATGTCTATAACTTTCATGATTCACTTTCGAAATTTCTTCAATTTGAAAGATTTGCAATAATTGAAAACTGGGCTTTTGATCTTAAAAACCATCCAAATTAAAAAAGTTTTATTCATACATCTTTAAAATTTAAGAGGTTTTAGTTTTGAAAATGTACAACTACAAATTATGCAAGTTTAAGCTGTAATTGTTATTATTTACATAAAAAATGTCTTAAATTTGGAAGATATTTCTATTGAAGTCATTCATAGTCCAAAAACAAATAAATAATCCTGATATATGAGGTTAAACTCTTAGTACTTTATTATATTTTTGCTTCGGGTTACTTAAAATTCAAATTTTCTAAAAAAATATATGTTTTTACATGTAAATTGTAAATTATTTAGTTGGTTAAAAATACTTTTCGAGCTTTCCCGCAGTATTAAAAACAATTTTAATTTATTATTCTAGACATGCTTCTAATCGCTTGAAATCTTTCAAGTTCGTAAATTATCTGCAGTCACACAATTAGAATTGAAAATTTAACTTTCGAGTTTCAAAATCATCAACATTTAAGAACTTCTATTTATACATTTTTTTAGCTATCAACTTTAAATTTTCAAAATTAAACTATTAAAAAAAAGAATTGAAGGCTACATATTTTTAAATTATACGCATTAAAAATTGAAGTATCATCAATTGCATATCTTTAAGATACGCCTATTTCAAAAAGACAGTCACAGTTTTATGATTCTAAACTGAAATATCCACACTAAACAATTTGGCAAATTTTCAGGTGTAGACATCTTCAATGTGGATTAGTTTCAAAATTGGAACATGTCAGTAAGGCTCAGATACAGAATTCAAGAATGTGTTTTAAGAACATCTTATTACGATATAAAATCCCACAATTACTTATTAATTGTTTCTTTTCTTCTAATTACTGAAGCCGATTAAAATTATATGAAAGCCGATGCAGCTACTTTAATATTTATTTCAATTTATGAAAATATTTCATTATGTTTATGAGAACCGGGATAAAAACCGAGAGAGAAACATTATACCGGGAGATTTCAAATATTTCATAATTCGCGCATTTTTTAATTTTTGAAAGTTTCCAATTAGAAAGTATGTATATAATTTTTAAATGATTAGAATAATTGAACTTTAAATGTTCACAATATTTCTCGCAATATTTAAAATTATGCAATTTTGAAGGTGAAAATTACAGTGATTTTTTTATTTGGCTGAAATCACATCTTTTAGTAAAAAAAATCTATCCACGGTCATTTTAAATGTCACTTGATACTACATGATATGATACTTCTTAATAATATATTCATCGCCTTTACAATTTTTATAATTTTAAGTAAAAATTATAGTTTTGACTGTTCAATTCTAAAACTGTTTAATGTTTAAATTTCGGTGATTTTAAATTGTTACTGTTATAAATTTTCGTAATGAACGCTAAATTTTTTTTTTTTGCCCATTCATAGATTTTAATTTTTCAATTAAAATTGGATTGGATGAATTTTAGAAATTATAGTTAGCAATTTAAAAACTATTATTTTTGAAGCGAATTAATTTTAGTTCAAATAATTGAAGTTTTAAAGGGTTTGAGTATACAAAAGTTTCAATATCACTATTTTTGGTGACTAACATTTTTTTCAGTTTTAAATTAAGTTCTCATTCATTTGGGTTTTAACGTTTCGAGTAGAAATGTTTTCCATTTAAATTTACAATTAATTTTCTCATTTTATTATAGAAAATTTTGTTTAATCAAATTTAGTGTTCAATTGTAGTTTTATTATGTAATAACAATTTAAAAATTGTAGAATTTCAGAACCTTTGACTTTCAAATGCAAAATTTTCCAATCTTTAATTATTTAATTTTAAACTTTAATTATAAAGAATACAATTTCAATTCCTCTGAATTTTTAATGACCCATTTTCCAATATTCGAATCTTATAATATTCAATTTTTAACGGTTAGGCATTGTCCTATATTTGAAGTTTTTATCCACAATCGTACTAGTTTCGTAATTCTCTAATTCAAATTCAAATTGTATAATTTTTAGGACATCGACTATGAAATGACACATGTTAACTCCTTTTTCTAATTAAATTGTCCAAAATCGTTTGTATATTTTTTTAATTTCAGTTGCGTGCCATTCGTAATTATTAATTATTGTTTCAAAACCATTTAGCACCTTATATTTAATAATTTGTTTAATAATGTAATTTTAAATTGACCCACTTTCCTCTTTGGAAATAGAAATCTAAACACATGAACGTGCGATTCGCGCGCATGCACTTACTACCAGGGCTTTCCTTTATTACACATAATGAATTCCTTATTCTACTTATTATATGAAAAATAAGGAATATTTACCGGGAGTAAGCCAGGACGCGAAAATTTTAAAAATAATAGCCACCCTGATTAGGCAACTTTTTCTAAATCTCTGTTTATTATTTAATTCTATATTTTTATTTATATGAATTTTTCATTAATAGATCAAGGATTTGCCTAGGCCATTATTCCAGTGCCATGAATTACGAGTACTTTCGCTCAGTGACAATGAAGTTACTACACTACCACCCGCCATAGCATCGCTCATTAATCTCGAGTTATTAGATTTGAGTAAAAATAGTAAGGAAATTTCACTAAATTAAATATTTCGTAAATTTGAATAAGCTCAAGAGTACATTTTTAAAGTGAACTTTTTATTTTCGCAGGTATAAAAGAGTTACCCGACAGTATAAAGGAATGTAAGAATCTCCGCTCGATAGACATCAGTGTCAATCCCTTTGAGCGCTTTCCCGATGCAATCACACATATTGTTGGCTTGCAGGAATTGTACATAAACGATGCATACATAGAATATTTGCCAGCGAATTTCGGTCGTCTTTCGGCTTTGAGAACTCTCGAACTCAGAGAGAACAATATGATGACGCTTCCAAAAAGCATGAGTCGACTCGTCAATTTACAAAGACTCGACATTGGCAACAACGACTTTACGGAATTGGTGAGAAGGATTTTCTCTATTTTTCCTACAGTTTTCGTTAACGTTTCGAATCTCCGGGATTTTTATCGCATTTTAGTTGCCCACAAAATAACTGTTACTTAAATTATATTTAAGGGGGTTTCAATTAGTTTTACGTATTTATATAGCTTTTCATGTTTTACAAAAATGTCAAGATATTTAAAGATATTTCAGCTCATTTCTAGAGAACTTTTGGGAATAATTTCTAAAGAATTTTCGGATATTTAACAAATTTTAAGGGATTTCCAAGAATTTTTTAAGATTTTAACAATTTTTTTAAGGTTTTTGGAAGGTTTTAATCGATTTCTAGAGATTTAAACCATTTTAATAATTTTAAGGGCTTTGAAGGAATTTCAAGGAATAAAAAATATTTCACGAAATTTTAAAGAATTTTCCAGCATTCCTGAATACTGTAAGGGACTTCTGGTTAAACAAATTCTAGTGAATAAAATTTCAAGGGATTTCTACCGATTCCAACGTTTTTAAGGAATTCTAAGCTAATACAAAAAAATGTTAGAATAAAGGATTTTAATCATTTTGAGGGAATGAAACGGTGTTTTTTTTTAGAAAACTATATTTAATTCATTTTACTTTTAATTTATATTTAAAGGATGTAAAATGGTTTCTGCTTATTTTATTAGATGTTTACAATTTTCCAAGATTTCAATGTATTTTGAGGGACATTAATGGATTTCTAGAGAAGTTGAGGGAATAATTAAAGTTTTTTTAAGTGCTTCCTCGGATTTCAACAATTTGAAGGTATGCACAGGATTGAAAAAATAAAAGGATTTTAAATATTTTAATTTATTTTAAAAGATTCCCAAGCAGTTTGAGAGATAAAAAAATGCAGTGGTTTAAAATAATTTTTTTAAGGCTTGAAGGGATTTCTAGATAAATAAACTCTGGAAATATGGAATAAATTAAATTTTTTGAATGGATTTCTTCGGATTGTAAAAATTTCAAACGAAATGAAGGAGCATAGAAAATTTTTAAATATTTGAATAATTTTAAGATTTTTAAAAAGAATTCTAAAAGTCTTAAGAAATTTAAAAAAGTTTCAGAAGTTTCAAAAATTTCTAGGGATTTCAAAATAAAAAAAAAATGAATGAACTAAGTTCAATATAAAGTAGGGTAGTAACTTGTTACAAGTAACTAAGTTACTGAAAAGTTAAGTTATTTGTAAGTTTCAGGGAAACTTTGGTACTATTTTAAAATGTAACTTGGAGCGTAACTTTTTACGATTGTTTCATTAACTTGGAACTAATTTTAGTTAATTTGCAGTTGCTTTTTGTTTTTGTATATTATATTTTATTCCATAATGAGAGGTTTATAGGTCAGTTATTGAAAAAAAATTAATCTCTTCCGCTTAAGGATCTAGCTATTTGCTTGAAAATTCGTCTTGTTTGGTTGAAAGTTTTGACTACTTGGTTGAGAATTCATGTATTTTATTAAAAAATCAAACTATGTGTTTGGGTAGAAAGTTCAACTATATAGTTGAAATATAACTTTTGCGTTTATAATTAATATTTTTGGTTTAAAAATGCAAATTTTTTGTAGAAAATCCATCTTTATGAATAGAAAATTCAAAAATTTAATGGAGTTAGTCTCGTTTGGTTAAAAAAATTATGTTTTGTTTAAAAATTCGAGTGTTTTGGTAAAAACTTGTTTTTTTTTCTATGCAGAGCAACTGATTAATTTTAATCAAAATCTTTTTTGCTTGAAATAATATCAAATATTACATTTTTCGTTAAAAATACAACTCTTTTGTAGAAAATTCATCTTCTTGGCTTGAAAATGCAACGATTCAGTGGAGATTTTTTCTTTTTTGTTTCAAAAAACTATTTTCGTAGAATAATAATCTGATATGGTCGACGATTTGTCCATTTTGTTGAAAACTCGTCTTTTTTGGTTAAATGCAACTGCGAATTCAGTCTTTGGTTTACAACTTAGCATTTTCGTCTCAAAATTATCTCGTTTTGTAAAAAGATCTCATTTTTGTTTGAATATTCAACTATTTTGATAGAAAATTAACTTGGTTTGGTGGAGGATTTTACTATTTTGTAGAAAACTCGCCTTTTCTGGTTGAATTCTACTATATATTTTGGTAGAAGGCTCAAACAATTGGTTAAAAATAAATAAAATTATTGTTGAAAATTATATTGGAAAAATGTTGATGTTGGTTGGCAAATTCATCTCCAGCTATTCTTTTTTAAATTAGGTTTTTCTGCTTGAAAATTTAACTGCTGTGTTAAAAATTGATCTACTTTATAAACAATTTAGTTGTTTCGTTAAGGATTCATATTTTTAGTTGAAAATTTTGCTATTTTGTTTCAAATTCGTTTTGTGTGTGTGTGGGGGGGGGGGGGGAATATTTTGTTACACAATCCAAATATTTGTTTGAAAATGTACTTTTTTCGGCAATTTAACTCTTTTATTGAAAACTCCTCTTTTTGGTTTGGAAATAGTAGAAAGTGGAACTATTTGGTTGAAAATTAACTTTTTTTATTGAAAATTATATTGCCGGTATTTTAGAAACAATACCGTACTTCGGCATTGCTTTAATTTCAATTTTTGAATAGCATTTTTGACCAAATGATTCTAAAATAAAGTTAAATGTTTATAAATCTTTTTAGAAGTTCATAATTTTTTACAAGTACTTATTCAAAGTTACGATAAATTAAACCTCTATTTTGGAATCGTAGATTTTTATATATATTTTTGTTTAGAAAATTGTAGTTTTATTTTCAAAGTAGGATAAAAAGATTTCAAAACAAAGTTTTAAAAAGTGAAATGAATAAAATAATAATGAAATACATCAAATAAAATCATTAAAAGCTTTTGGAATTGATAATTTTTTATTAAAAAAAAAACGTTCTTATTTGATCAACTATAAATATAAATGATTTCATTATTATTACAATTGAACTATAATTTAATGATTAAAATTGAACAATAATTGATTTTACAAAGCGATTTTAAATTCGTTATAAGTAAAGAATTGACAGATTTTAACGTGAAAAATTAAACTCGATTAAAATATTGTTTCAGTTTAAAAAATATTCCATTTTTCACCCATTCAATTTCAAATTTTCTAATTGATAAAAGGATCAATTATTTAATGTAAAGCAATATTCGACTGTTTTTTTGAAACGAGCATTTATAAATCAAATATTTAAAAGTAAAAAAATTGAAACTGAATTGTTTGTAATGTAAACCTTTGAATCCATGAAGTTATATTCAAACAAAATTTTAGTTTATGAGTGAATTAGTTGAATTTTTATGAGTAAATTAGAATTGAAACCTTATTAATTTAGAAAAAATTCGGGTAAGTTTAAAAGATATTCGAAAGTTTTAAAAATATTAAAAATTGATTTAAAACTTTAAGTAATGTTAAATAATAATTTAAAATGAACTGTAGAAACTTTTGAGGATTTCTAATAAAAAATTTTGAAGCGTTTAAAAAATTGTTAAAGCTGTCAAAAGAATTATACTAAATCTCATGATTCCTAGGAAAAGAGAGATAATTTCAGGAGATATTTCCGAAATTGTACAAAAATAATCTGGAAGATTTTAAGACAGAATTGTCAATTTTACAGGATTTTTAAAGTGTAATTCGAATCGTTTTTAAAGATATTTAGAAGTTTTTAACAAATTCGAAAAATAATTAAAAATTTGAAATGATTAAAATTTTTTTAACAAAATGTAGATTTTGAAGATTTTGAAATAAAATTTTGAAGCTTTTTAATCATTTTTAAGATAATAGAAAAATTGCTGTTGCGATTCCTGGGAAACTTGCAAATTATTATCATTTGAACAAATAATTTTCGGAGAGAATTAAAAATTTTTTGAAAACCAGTTCTGATGCGCGATGATTATTTTGAAACTACTTAAAATGAAAATAATTTAACTTCTAATTTAAAAAGTTTTCAGTACAAAAATTCCATTTGTTCAATTTTTAATTTCAGTTGTTTAATGTTGCTTAAAATGATATGGATTTGAATTGTACAATTCATAGAAATGTTAGATTGTAAATTTTCAGTTTACCTGTAGTTAATTAAGAATTGTTCGACATTCAGTTTGATATTCAGTTGTTTCTTTTTCAGTGTTTTGACTTTTTTTCAGTGCTTTATTTATTGCAGTCCAGTTTTTATTACTTCAAATTACTTTAAATAAAAAAATGTGTAGCTTTAACGAGTTTTTTAATTCCATTAACCAATGAAAAAATTTGGCGACGGGGAAATGGCCGGGAATTATTTTAAATTTTGAAACCGGAATTTTCTAGCATCACTGATAGTTAAATTGTGCTTTCAGCCCGAGGTAGTCGGTGATCTGATAAACCTCACGGAATTGTGGATAGACGGCAACGACATACGCCGCATTCCAGGAAATATCGAGCAGCTCTATCACTTGAATCACTTTGACTGTACAATGAACTCTGTGCACGTTATTCCTTCCGAGATTCAAGGCTGGAGAGATATATCGATCATGAACTTTTCCTCGAACGAGATTTACGAATTGCCGGACTCGTTGTGCTATCTGCGAACGATAGTGACCCTCAAAATCGACGACAATCAATTGAACTCACTGCCGAACGACATCGGCCAAATGTCTTGCTTAGAGGAGCTGATCGTCACTAAAAACTTCCTTGAGTTCCTCCCGCCATCCATAGGTCTTTTACGAAAATTGCACTGTCTCAACGCGGACAACAACTACTTGAGGTGTTTGCCACCGGAAATTGGAAGCTGCACTGCACTTTCTTTGCTTTCTTTAAGATCGAATAATCTGGCGAGAGTTCCGCCTGAATTGGGACATCTGTCGTCTCTGAGAGTTCTCAATCTGGTGAACAATTGTATAAAGTTCCTTCCCGTTTCGCTATTAAATTTAACGAATCTCAAGGCTTTGTGGCTGAGCGATAATCAAAGTCAACCTCTAGTGCCGCTTCAACAGGAATTTAATTACGAGGAGGATATGATGGTGCTTTCGTGCTTTATGCTGCCGCAAAAACCACGACAGGATCTTGAACGTGAGTTGATATTTGCTTAAACTAAACATTCTCTAGCGGCCTGGAAGTCCGGGATCACAGCTCCCCCTTTCCTTCTTCACTTTAAAATATTCTCTGAACACCTAAAATCGATCATTTTTGACCCTGCTTTCCCCCTTTTCCCCCTCTCTGTCTTTTTTTGTTTACAAATTTTCGATTCATTATGTAAGAATCACAAAATTTCAAGACATTAGAAAACTAGAATAAGGTGGCCGCTGGACCGGAAATTTTTTGAAACTGGGAAATGGCAGGAAAATAATTTTTTGACAGGGAATTTTACCAATTTTTAGAAGAAAAATTGGTCCAAGACGGATTGCTAAAGGTTTTTTTAAATAATTAGTTGAAGTGTTAATTTTTAATTAGTCTATTATATTTAGTTTACAATGCGTAATTCGAAAATCTTGTACCTAAAAAAATTTCCATTTGATTTGACATAGCGATTTTAACCCGGTCTAAAATTTAAGAATTTCCATATTTTAACGAAAAAATTTTTATTTTGAAGTGAAATTGATGAATTTTGATGTATGAGTAACAAGTGAACACTTATTATTTTTAGAAAAAATTTAAGTAATTTTAGGAAAGATTTAGAAGTTTTGAAAGGATTCAAAATTATTATACAAATTTAAAAAAAAAATCTTTAAAATCTTCCAGATTCTTTCCTGAAAATTCTGTAAATTTTTTAAAATCTTTTTAAATATTCTCTTAAAATAATTTAGAAAAATTTCAACAATTTCAAAACTTGGAAAAGTTTCAAAAATAATGATAAATTTCAAAAATTTTGAAACAACTTCTAGATTTTTGAAGATTTTTAAATCTAGTTTTGATGCACTTAAAGGATATTTAAGCTATTAAAAATGAAAGTAATTGACTTCTAATTTAAGACATTTTTAATTTAAAAAATTTCAATTTTTTCAATGTTTCTATTTGAAATTTTCTTAGAATAATGTAATTTTGACAAGTTTAAAGTTCATTGATCGTTCTTTAAATTTAGAGCATTGAAAATGATAACGTGGATTTATATTTTTGAGACTGGATCTGAATCTTTGAACTTTTAACTTTTTTGAAAGTTAAAAATTCTAAATTTTGGCAGCATTAAATTTTAATATAATTTTTTAATTTAAAATTGTTCAATTGAAAAGTGTAAGTATTTTATACGTGTCAATTGAATAGCATTTAAACGTCATTTTTGAATTATACAATGTTTGAACTTTAATTTGAAAAGTTAAAAATTCAACAGTGTTACTTTCAGTATTTTAATTTGTAATTTATTTTTTATTATTTCAAATAGAAAAATTATTAGCTTCAGAGTTTAAATTCTTCAATTTTATCGACCGTGATGAATGTTTGCGTACCGGGAAATCGGGAAATAGCCGGGAATTTACTTCTTCGGTTAAAACGGCCACCTTGAAAACGTTTTCGAAGAGATTCTTTTTGAAGATACCAATTTTAAACATTTCCTAAACGACTTATATGCTTATTTTATAAAAAGAAAATCAGTTCTGGAATTATCTGAAAACGGAAGGAAATAAGGGAATTTTTTACCAAAATAGTAGAACACAAGTGTTTATATACCTGAAAAAAAATGTCAGTGTCAGGAAAATTTGTTTGAAGTATGAGGATTTTTTCGAGAGCGTACTTCATTTTTTTAAATTGCAATATTAAATTGAATAGCAATGATTCTTCATTTTTAAAAATAGCTATATACTAAAATGTATTGAACTATTTTGTCGAAAATTCGTTTTTTTTTGTTTTGTTTGAAAAAAGTTTTTTAAACTGAATATTCAATTATTCTGTTTTTGGTTAAAAATTAATGGGTTTTAGTTAGAAATTCAAGAATCTGGTTGAAAGTTTATGTATTCTGTTGAAAATTGAAATCCATTTTTTTGTAATTTTAATCTTTTTGGTTAAAATATGAACTAATACATTTTTCGTACCGGATTTATCTTCGTTTTAATGAATATTTAATTCCTTGCATGAGAGTTACTCTTTTGTTAAAAATTAATTTTTTTATTCCTAAAGATTCTGAAAAATGAAATATTTTGTTGCAAATTCGTTTTTTCCTTGGCTGAAGATTAATTTTTTCATTGAATATTTAACTATTCCAGTTGCGACTTTAATTAATCTGTTTAAATTTATTTATCGGTTTTTTTGTGTTGAAAATTATTTTTTCTACTAAAAATATAACTATTCAACATATGGCTAAAAATTTATATTTGTTAGTTAAAAATGTTGACGTTTTTGGTAGAAATTAATCTTCTATGCTAAAAATTAAGCTTTTTGCTGGAAAATTGGTATTTTTTTTAGTTGAAATTGTAAATTACTTGTTAAAAATTCACATATTGTTTTTAAACTCGTCTTTCTTGGTAGAAAATTAATCTGCCGGCTTAAAAACTATTCGTCTTGTGTGAGAATTTATATTTTTGCTTTAAGACTCAAGTATTGCAATTTAATATTGATTCACAACAAATTTAATCATTGTTGATATTTCAACTAAAAAAAATATTTTAATTTTAAGTAAAAATAAGTTGAACTCATCTCAAAAAAGACGAATTTTGAGCGAAATAATTGATTTTCCAGTTAAGAAAGAAACAAAATTTAAAACCAGTTGCAGAATATTCTTTTCAAAAATATAAACTTTCTGAAAACAGTTAATTTTCAACACGATATTTGAAATTTTAACCAAATCGTTGATTTTTTTACCAAATTATTCCAACAAAAAGACGAATTTTTGGCAAAACAGTTTAATTATTATCCTCCAAAGTATTTACTTTTTACAACAAAAATTTTGTTAACAAATAAAATAAAGGAATATACAAAATAATTATTCAATCTTCAGCCAGAGACGAATCTTCAAACAAGACAGACTTTTTTAATTAATTT
>JAAAKG020146943.1:0-10568 GCA_010014905.2 Druon quercuslanigerum
TATATATATATATATATATATATATATATATATATTGCAACTGCCGACCTTCTGGGCATTGTTTAAAAGGGTTCAATTAATAACCGGCTAAACTTTAATTAAAATTGTATGAAATAAAAAAGGGTTCTTCCGGAGAAAGAATAAGATTTTCTTTGTATAATACGAGTTTATTAAAATAAACCTAAGCTACCCTAGTATGGTACAAAAGGTTTTTCTAGTCCCTATTCTCAATAAAGGAAACGTAAAATAGAATGTAATTTACATACGAGATGACCTTTCTCAAATAATTAATTATTCATATAATCTCTGTTTGTAACACACCTATAATGGTAAGATAGTAAACCTACAACTGTTTATGAGATTATTCCTAAATTTATAAGCTAGAACGTAGGACATCGTTGACCTTTCGCTCAAGAGCCAAGGAGTATTTCAGGTAAATCACCTGTTAATTTTACAAAAATGGGCCAATGGACCAAAATCGTATTCCTCTAACGCAAGGGAGGTATGCGGTTCGCACAACACGTGCTCAAAAAGGTAATTATTTCATTTACAGTACAATTGTCAATTATGACTCTTTTATTTCTATAAAGCCTGTCGCTCAGCCACTAATCCTCAAGTGCTAAATAGGCTACCTGGTTTGTACGCTTACGCTCCGAGGGTCTCAGGCTACTCGGTCTAATAGCCGCGCGCTATTGTCTCTACGCCTCAGCTGGAGGACAGGAGTATGAAGTGAGTGTCTGCAAGCCGTTTAAAATGCAGGCGTTCAAAGGACGCTCAGGTCTGATTTTATCTTTTCCCAGAATATTCGTTCTCGTCTCGGCTTCGCTCAGCAAACTGTATTTTGCAACAGGGTATAGAGGGTTTTACGTCTCTAAGTCTCTTGCACACAATTTGGGGAGTGATTGACAGATCGTAAATATTTTAGCCTCTGTTTCTTATAGACTGAGTTACAGGTTTTAATTCCGTAGTCACTCGAGAAAGCAGAGGTAAAATTTATAAGTATGAAATAAACTGAGGGGTTGAGGCTTCTGCCTTAAAATAAAAGTCTCTAATATTAGTGCGCTAAAAGAGGGACTTTTTCTCTAGAAAAATTCGCGGAGGCTCGAAACTTGGAGTCACTCGAACTAAAAATCTAAGACCATATAGATCTGACACACAAAGGTCGTTGTAAATAAGCCTCTTTTATCAACAGATTCAATGGATACTACCCACTGGGTTCTTGTGGAGAGAACTTATCCGAATAAAATTCCAATAATTTGTAATTTTATTTTTTTTTGAGAATAGAATTTTCGGACAAGTTCCAGAGGTTTTTAAGCCCTGAGTTTCTCCTACCGATTCTTTTCTTCGACCTGTGCTTTTCAGCTACAGGGTCTAGAATACGATTTTTTGGTTGGGCTGCACTTTTTATAGTTCATCTCCAGCTCTCCCTTCTCGATGTTACGCAACGTTGTCGAAGAGGGAGTGACTTGAGTTTGCGTTCTAGATTTTCTCCTGTGGGATGCTGCTTTTTAGAAGGATCACACAAGAGATAAAATTTTTGCCTACTTTCAAGCAACCCCTTGTAAGTCGAGGGTTACAATATATTGTAACCACGTAAAATTCTAACTTAGGGTTAAGTATACGAGGGTTGATTCGTCCCCAGACTAAATCGAAGTATTTTTCATTTGTTAATTAATTATTAAGAAGAGTCCGACGGAGTAAGGCACAAAATTTCAGATTAAAAATGAAATATTTATAAGATAACTTAGCATTTACCATAACCCCTAAACATTTCGCTACTTTTCAAGGGACTAGAGTATCATTAAACATTTTGAATTCCAGAATTAGCCTATCAGTATTTTTATGAGAGAATATCACAAAATCAGTCTTAGACGTATTGACTTTAACCTTTCATTCATGGAAGTACTCCTCTAATACGATAATCTATTTCTGCAGTCTACTTATTGCTATTCTCTTACGTCTAGACGCTGTATAAAGGAATGTCGTTTAATAAATATTAGAATAATACAGGTCCCAATACAGGACCTTGGGGTATCCCTGCCGCTAAAGGTCTTTCCTGCAAGATCTCATCGTTTATTTGCACTTGAAAGGTTTTTAATATAAGATAATTATCTCTTATACCAACTAGATATTGCGGAATTTGATAATCGGCTAACTTACATATAAGCTACTGGACTGTGGAGTGACTTTTACGGAATCCAAATTGTTCCGATATTATTTGTGTTTTCTTATTCTCATGTATTTGTAATCTATTTAATAATACTTCTTCAAATATTTTACTCAACTTATGCAGGAGACTAATTCGTCCATAGCTTTGTGGAAGCTTTTTGTCTTTCCCTGGTTTGCGTATGTTTTTGGTAGAATTGTACAAAGATTATTTTTGTAGTTAATTTGCTGGAGAATGCTATTAGGTAATTTTATATTATAGTTTTTAAAGTGTTTTGATGATATGTAAAGTTTAATTGCTTCTTGGATTAATAGTGTTAGTTCAGCTAGGTAGATGTCTATTGAATTTTATAATTTTAACATTGTTTAATCAGCATTTTAATAATCTAACATTTCAGGGGGTTTATTATTTAATTTTTCGTTTTTATATACATTAACTATCATATGAACAGGTTTATGCTCGGAGTCTAGTTCATCGAATGCATTAATAGAATTAGGTTCTTCTAAGTTTTCAAAAAGAGCCAGATCTACTATAATTGGTCGTGCCTTTATATTATGCGGGTACAAAGTAATGTAATCGGATGGAAAGTGACCACAAGTCACCTTCCTCTCCTAGACACTTGTTCGCCACAACACATGGGCGGCGAGCCACACTCTTTCACCTCTTTGTTTCATTTAAACTTGTTAAAGGCACACTTTTTACGGTGAAAATTCAGTATAGAGTTATCTCCTGTCGATCAATTATTTCAATCAACCAGCCTGATCACTGCCGGATTTCGTTTCGTTTTGAAAATATATTTATTGATCATCAAAAATATGGTTTACGAAAAGTATACATTTATATAATTTCTGCTAAATAGTAATCTTAATTTAGGTATCTTGTTCGAGAATCGAATACAGCCTACGTAAAATGTTTAAATCTTTGTTTTTGATAGTAAAGATTTCCCCAGGATAGTATTTTTATATCCTGCAATTCAGGTATATTTATCTGTGTTTCAAAGAAACTTCTTGTTTTTTCGTAAATTTTATTTTTAATAAGTGGAATCTTAAGTTTATGACGAATATCTACATTTCGGTCTCTACATTTGGCATCAGCTATCATTCTGAGGCACTTTTTCTGAAGTCTTTATAATTTAAGTATATTTGATTTATTTTTATTGCTCCAGACTGGCACTTCATAGAGCATGACAGCCTTAATGGTCATATTATATAGAATGATTTTATTTTTAATACTTAATTTACTTTTTTTCCTGATAAGACATTATAGGGTACCTATCATCTTATGGACTTCATTTTTAATGTTATCTATGGGCCACCCGGCTCTTTTTATGGACTTCAAGGTTTTTTCCTAGCAGTTTACGTTTACGTTTAGCATTACCCTGGAACAACGACGTGGACGTAGTAAATTTTGTTCCCTTTGGGGTGCTTGATTAGCGTGAGTCCCCTTGCCTCTCATGTTTCGGGGTGCTTGATTATAGTGAGTCCCCTTGCCTCTCACGCGTCAGTGAAGATGTTCGAACTGAAAACCTTGAGCTTATTGACAAAAAGCTATGCGATTGTAAAAATGAGTTAAAGCATTACGAATCATCTCCCTATTAATCAAAGCAGCCTGTTGCAGAATCCGATTCTGCAATTCTTCTAAGCTTTTGGGTTGCGTTGAGTATACTTTGCTCTTTAAATAATCCCCAAAAAAATAGTCGAGAGGCGTCAGATCAGGAGATCAGGCAGGTCACTCAAATATGCTCGAACCTCCCTACCGTAATGAGCCGCTGCTCCGTCCAGCTGGAACCAAATATTTTGAAAATAAACGCCTGTGATCTCCCTTATTCTTGGTACAATTTTGTTTCTGAGAAGCTCTTCATATGCACGGGCATTGAGATTACCATCGATGAAGAAAGGGTCTATCAATGTACCATTCAAGATGCGGGCCTAAACATTAATCTTTCCAACATCCAATCAGGATTTGTGTCGGACCAGTATCTACAATTTTTCCTGTTAACTTTACCTTTTAAAATGAAAGTAGCTTCATCTGAAAATACTGTATTGTACAAGAAAAGAGGATCATCTCTATCAATTCTGCCCATCATAATTACACAAAATTCAACCCGACGATCAGGATCGTCTCCATTGAGCTCTTGTACCAAATGAACTTTGTAAGGATGGAAATTAATGCTTTTTAAAATATTTCGCACTGTCTCAGGAGCAACGTCACGCTCATCGCTAGCTCAGCATAAACTAAGGTGTTGGTTTTCAAAAAATGCTTGCTCCTCAGATCCTGCAGATTTTGGCCGACCAGTTCTCTGAACGTCCTTGATAGACCCATGATTCATAAAGCGCCTTACAGTTCTTTCAATTGTTGATTTTGAGACAGGATTTAACCCTTCTCCATTACGAAAAGTGCGATTAACAAGCAAACGAACTTGATCATAAGATCGAATTCGATCTCCCCAACCACGCGTGATTAATACAGATACCCTCTCGCGTTCCGAAAGTTTAGATTGCGATATAATAATCTTTTAGCTAAAGATAGTAAGTATGTACTCGTAATACGTAAATTTAGTTTTGATTCGTAATATTCGTACGGAAAAACGGTATAGGACTTATGGTATCGCCTTAGGTATTGACTTAGGTATCGATAAACGGTATAGGACTGTATAACTCTTTGGGGAGGAACAGAACTCTCAACAGAACACCTGGAACTTTTAATGAAAAATTTCCTTATGATTTTACAATATTCAAAACGCTGTAACAACGATCAATACAGAACTCACCAATGAATTTCTCGTTCAAATTTACTTCAGGAATTGCACTGACCTCTTGGAAAACTTTGTTAATTTTAAATAACCTCTAACTGACCTTAAACATTACACTTGACCTATGACTTGGGTACGCACCTTAACGTAGAATTTTCCGCTCTATCGATTCCAGATGTAAAAAAGGGATTTCCATTAAAAACAAAACAAAGTTGACCTTCAAAAAGCCATGATGGTCAACTTCAATGTCAAAATTAAGGTCACCATTGAATTCCTCGTTGAAATTTACTTCAGGAATTATACTGACCTCTTGGAAAACTTTGTTAATTTCAAATAACCTCTAACTGACCTTGAACGTTACACTTGACCTATGACTTGGGTACGTACCTGAACGTAGAATTTTCCGCTCTATCGATTGCAGATGTAAAAAGGCGGGTTCCATTAAAAAAACAAAGATGACCTTCAAAAAGCCATGATGGTCAACTTCAAGGTCAAAATTAAGGTCACCATTGAATTCCTATATAGAAACTTTTTTCAGGAGGTTGTCAGATTGCATATCCAAAATAGCTGGTTAAAGAACTTAACGTTCATTTTAAGATACTAAAAGACTTTACCAAAGGACATTCCAATCAGTTAATTATTTCGAAAGCTATCGTGCTAAGAAAAAAACCATCGACGAATGAACAGACAGACAGGCAGATATACGGACAGACAGATACATTATTAAAAACCTGTTTTTTGGATTCAGAGGGTCTCAAAACGTGGCCATTTGACAAAAAGAGAGGGGGGGGGTCAAATTTTACACAAATCTAATAACTTCTCTGATTATAATATAAAAAGACACAAGGTTTATTAGGTTCTTTTTTATTTGTATGCTGATGACGTATTGCCTGTCACGTAAAAATTTTAGGACATGCGAAGTGCTTTTAGTATCTTTTTATGCTGTATTTTTTTAACTTTATCAACTTTACCCACTTTTAACCAAAAATACATTTCTTAGAAAATTCACACTCATGCGAATCTTTTTAGTTTGGAAGGCATTATAGATGTATGACAGAAAAAACGTGGTTTCCAGTGGAACCCATTTTGGGTTCCAAAGTAGCTGCAAAAAAATGAACCCCATTTGCTGAAAAGGAACCGAAACGATAAATAAGCCTTAAATGACACCTTAGTCGGTGTTCTAAACGATTCCAATTGTATTTTAAACAATTTATAAAGGACCTATTTTTCGCTTTGCCTACCTCGACATTTTGTTTAATCAATCAAATAATTTTTACCTTAAAGCAAACATGTAATCGACCTCTGATGGACATACCTTAATGAAGATAATTAAATTACCATATTTATTACCGCAATTAAAATGAAGATAATGACTTTTTAAATATAATTTGCAGGTTATGTAGCAAAGTTGTCAACATAAAGGCATATTCATATACAAGAAACTTTTTCGTCTCAAATAATCGGTCGAGAACTGTAAATCGATCCCTAACTTACCAGCAATACTTTACAAGCTTTTCGCTTGTGAATGCGCCTTATGTTGTTTTCAAGAGCGCTCTAAAGGAACCCTTTCGGCCCTGAAATGAAAAAGTACAATTAAGCGAATAATCATAATCAATCAAACTCACTTGCTATCAGCTGTATTCACTTTAAAACTATAACATTAATTGTGAATTTTGGAGAAAAAACTTCAGCCATATGTGGAATTTTAATGATAAATAACAATTCAGTCTACGAACTTTAAGTTATTTATTTACCTTCAAATAATTGACAAGATTTGAAGGCATCAAAGAACTTGGAGTTTTCACGCATTTTGTTTTAATGACTGTAATATAAATATATATTAATCATACGATGTATGATGGTATATTATATAAAATGTGCAGTGAAGGAAAATGACTTTACATACATGTATATTTAATTTCAATCAGTTTTTGCTAAAAGCGTAGATACTCAGATTTAATTTAAACGGAAACAATATATAGTTAAAATAGGGGTATTTATTGTTGATCTATAGTTACAAATATTGTTATATACAAGCCAAGGAAATTAGTAAAATAATTAAAGCAGGTATTTTCAGCAAAATTGATTTTAAAAATTATTTTCTCTTATTATTTAATCAAAGTAATAAATCGCTAAAACAAATATATCATATTTCTGAGTTTATAATATTGGAACTCTGAATTTGGCGCTAATGAAATACGATTAAACCAGTTTACCTTACAATTAAACAGATTATAAGGGGCTACACGGAGAAAAATGAAAATTTCGGTTACGGAAAGATTGCCGAACAACATCAAAATGTAGTATGCACGTAGGAACGAATGCTCGAATATAGATTACGTTTCTAGATATTTTAGGAACTATAAGAAATGAAAATAAGTCCTATATATATGGTATTAATAAACGTTTATTACGCTAACTGAAAAAGGCAATCAGATGTGATCATTTTATTCTTGTAATTAAAAAAAGGATTACTAAGGCAGTCTTATTATTGTTTCCTGTTATATAATTTAATCTCAATTCAAAGTTTTAATCTCGTTTCATGAAAATACAGTTATTGTTTTTATAAATCAAAGTAAACCAACCTTTTTATGAATTGGGTTGACGCAATTATACTATTAAAAATCACTGCTGGCTTTGAACCACGATAACTCAGCAAAAAAAGATGACAGGGCATTTTTACAAAAACATTTGGAAAGATTGTGAAATTCCACGTCTAGTAATGTCAAATAGATTTTTTTTATCTGCTGAAGAGAATACAGCACGTGATAAGTTTTTTCAAAAATTCTATGTTTTCTAAAATTTTGTACCTCGACTTCAACTTCTAGCATGACCTAGGAAAATTGTATCAAAAATCTGAAAATAATACAATATAGAGCCTGAAATTTTGCCTTTAATTTAAGCTAAAGAAACTGAAAAAACCTTCATCAGTTCCCGAGATAAGATTACAAATGTTCAATCGTATCTGAGTTGAGTTTTTGTCGACGATCACGGTTCTAAGAGTATAAGAGAGCCCCAATCTAGCACCACCACTGTGCGTGGCCTATTCGGCCCTGCCTCAGCGAAGGAGGTGATTAGCAGAACGGCCGAGAACCGTGATGGTAAACAAAAACTCAACTCAGATATGATTGAACATTTGTAATCGTATCTCGGCTTAAATTAAAGAAAAAATTTCAGGCTCTATGTTGTATCATTTTCAGATTTTTGCAACAATTTTCCTAGGTCATGCTAGAAGTTGAAGTCGAGGTACAAAAGTTTAGAAAATCTAGAATTTTTTTAAAAAACTTATGACGTGCTGTATTCTCTTCAGCAGATAAAAAAAATCTTTTTCGCATTGCTAGACGTGGAATTTCATAAGCTTTCCAAATGTTTTTTTTTTAAATGCCCTGTCATCTTTTTCCGCTGAGTTATCGTGGTTCAAAGCCAGCAGTGATTTTTAATAGTGCTTGCGTCAATCGATCTCATAATTTCGGATGGTAGTGTATTATGAGGAATGATCTTTGGAATTAAAATTACAAAATTTGAGCTTATTATCGTGTGCAGCTGTGATGGAAATGGTTGAAAAATGTACCACAGTATGAACTGCGGAACGCACTATAGTGTCGGTAATGTCTCAAGCTGCGCTCGCTCCAGAAATTCTAGTTTTCAAACCTAAACACTCAGAAGTCAAAAGTCAGCCGTTCTTACAACCTTCCGCCGAATCGGGGAATTTGAAAGTCGAACTTCGCGCCACCGCGCCACGGCGCTTGAACTACCTGCTTTGTTTACAAGTTCGGATCCGCCAATTCACCGGTCGCCGCAGAGCTTCGGAATTGAATGTACTTGGTGTGATTTGCGGCATAATGTATTTGATAACAACGTACGTGAATTGAAAACTTTTTTTGTGAAAATGAGCGAATTAAATTCAGATCTGAACACAGAATCGAATGCAGTTTTTTCCAGACTTGTATTCTTTGATTACAGTCGATCATTTTTAATGCTTTTTTCGTTGTCTTGATTCTCTAATTTTGTTGAATATTACTCAGTTTTTAGAGAGAAATTTTTCGGCGTTCACATGGCATCTACATACAAACCAGTAACCTTTTTCGATAGAATTGTATATTAAAAAGTTATCACTTTATCGATAATTCAAAACTAGAAAAAAAATGATTTACCATAGACGAAGTATGGTAGACAAAGGGATATATGGATTACAGGGTGACACTCATCTCGAAAACCATGAATATTTATTAAAATCAGGCAATTTTTTCGAGCAAGCCAAATTTTTTTAAATTGTTATATAAAATTAAGTAATAAGGATGTGTTTTAAATTGTAAAACTAGGTTTAGAGTACTGGAATTATGATTTATACTTAATTAAATCAAACTCCTTTTTTATCATTTTCACTTATTTCAGGAAAATATCTTTCATCGATAATATTAACATTGTATTAAATATGCACTAAATTTTAAGTACTAATGAATAAAAATTTAATTCGATTATTATTAAAATGTATGGACTATGGGTATAAATTAAAGAAGGTTAAGACTGTGTTTTTAGTATTATTGATTTATTCAATTATTCGAAAGTGATACTTAATATATATAAGAATACCCTGTAATCTATTGTAGACTCTTTCTACATTACATATAATAAATATAACAAATATAAATGTATATATTCGGATTTTTAAATGAAACTTCTAGATTTTTTATTGAAGGTAATAAAATTTTAACCATTAATTGGATGAATTGAGATTTAAAAAAGGAGTGTCAAAAATTTGGATGGGAGGATTATCTATAATGTGGCATTTCAAAAAATCTTCAAATACGTAATTAGATATCTCACTCCCTGTTCATATTGTGGCAGCTAAGCGAATTTAAATACTTATTAATAAGGATCAATGGTACCAAATTTAATTATAGGTTTGAGATTAGGAAATTACGTGTCAAATAAAACAATCAAAAATAAATAAAAAACTCTCTAGTTTTTTACCTATAATTACTAAGTTCTAATTTTGTAAGAGATACTAATTGTTAAGTAATACTATAATTTATAAATATTGGTTTCGTTTTTTCCCTGCCTGTAAATACTAACATTATTTTCAGACTGAAAAAGAATAATACAGCTATATCGAATGTACACTTTTCAACTAAGTACAAGACTGTATAATGCTTATCGCATTTTTCTTAGGATGTAAACTGTGCTAGAAAAGAGAAAGTTAATTTTTTTGATAAAAAGCCTTAAATTCTTGTATATAGTTAAAAATGTACAGTCGATATAGATGCATTATTCTTTTTCAGTCTGAAAATAATTCCAGAATTTCCCGCGTTTGGTACTGAATATTCAATATCAATTTTCCAGTTTATACAGGATCGTGTATAGACACATCAGTAGCCTCTCTCTTTTCCTGAGCAATTATTTTTTGTACGTCCGTGCACACCTTATACGTGGTATGGGAATGACTCCTGTGCTAGCCAGTAGTGCTCGCTGAGCGCTGACCGACTTGCACTAGCACTTAGGACAGGTCCATTAAGCTAGCACCTCCACACTCGAAATTCCCAAATTTCTTTGCATCAGAATTTTGGGCTTCTTTTGGGCTATTTTTGGGCTATATTGCCGATTTTTGGGCTCCACTACTTTTTTCGAAAATTCAAATTTCGTGTGGAG
>JAAAKG020146945.1:0-10568 GCA_010014905.2 Druon quercuslanigerum
CGTTAATTTTATAATATTATTATATTTATAATAATTAAATTTAATTCGATAAATAAATTAAATAAAAAATTAACTATTTATATTTACGTTAATTATTATTATTATGACACAATTTATTTATTTTTAATTTAACAATTTTTGCCATGGATTGTAAAAATTTCAGTGATATATTTTAACCTTGAACATTTCAATTTTAAAAATTTCGAATTGTAAAAATAAATAAATAACGTTAACTAAATAGATAGTTATAATATAACATTTAAATGAAACATGTAAAAAAATATTCGACGTTCAAGGAAAAAAGTTAAATATCATTTGGGGCACCACCATTTTTTGGCCCGGCACTGGTCGTTTCTCACAAGCGGTGAGAGTTTTTCTGAGTGGTATATAAGGACCGTTTCGACTGACCTATCCGGCGTGCGATATTATACGTAGGAAAATAGCGTTGTATGTAGTAGTATTGGGTTATAGAATTTGGTTTGTGTGCGTTAGATAAGTGAAGAATACGTTTCTCGTGTGTTAACTGAGCGAACTTTGTGATTTAAACAGAGAACTACAAATTTGGTGTTCTGCTTCGCAGTACGATTTTTTTATTTTCTTTAGAACCCTTCATATTTCCCCAAACTTTATTGGAAATTATATTCGCTGCCTCTGCTTTCAATGTTTGAATTTGTTAAAGCTTTAAAAGTTAGTTAAAACTCTTTTGTTAAAAACTTTTTTGGCTAGAAAATTAACTTTTTTGTTGAAAATTCAACTTTTTTACTAAAAATGAAAGTATTTTTGCTTGAAGTTTAATTTTTTACGTTTAAATTTCGACCATTTGGTTAAAAATTCGTCTTTGTAGGTTTATCTGATTTTTAAATTAATTTTTTCAAGGGTAATTGCCAAAAAGTTTTGAAATGCTCGAAATATTTTTTTTCAAGAGAGTATGAAAATAAGAAAAACTAAGAGATCAAGAAAGCTATTTAAGATGGATATGAATTTTTCACGTTTCTAAAGATCGCGTAATAAGACTTTCAACTCGTTTTAAGGGAGTATAGAATCTGTCGAAGAAGAAAGAATGCATTTCATAAAAACTTGATTTTTTCAGTTTGGTTATTTTATTTTTTAATATCACCCTTTCGTTTAGATATAAAAAGTAATAAAAATTCGAAATTCGTATTAAATTATAATAAAAAATTAATCAAACTTTATGGTTTAATTTATAGTTTAAATCGGTGTAGTTTTGAGTTGCAATATTTTTTAAGAGAAATTAAAGAAAACTTTTGAACAACAGAAAGGAGAGAAATTTTTTTTGAAATTTTTAAAAGTCTTTAAAATTAAAAAAAAAAATTAAAAAAATATTTTTTCATTAAAATCACTTGATCTGTTCACAGATAGGAAAAGATACAATCAAAAAATTGTAATTGTAAATTTTCTTTCATCATAAAAGGCTGGAAAAAATGAAATTTTAATATTGATTTATCCCCCTAAGCCATGTTACGCTAATTAATATTATTATTTTTTTTTTTTTGTTAAATTTAGAAATTTGCGAGTTGAGAATATATTCCGGAAGCGTAACATTGGTGGATCACTGAACTGTCAAAAAAGTAAAAGAGCTCAGGATTATTCGTTCAATGACTTGAGAATAAGTTGAACTCCCTTATTTTTTATTCACTCTTTTTTATTTGCGATATCCTTTTTCACGCGACATTCAACTTAATTAATATTTTAGAACTTTTTAGTATTCCGACACCGCTAATCCTGCCACAAAGGTGAGTTCAGGATCATTTTAATAAAATTTAAATCATGACATTTACCCATTTCGGCAAAGGTTGTCCCCCAGTTATTTTTAGTATAAATAAAGCGTTTTTGTTCCGTATTCTTACAGTCATTCAAAACATTTGCTCTGGCCAACATGAAAGTCTTCGTAAGTTATTTTTCAAGTTAGTTAATTTCGTAAAAATTTCATAAAAAGAAAATTCATCATTAATGGTAAAATTTGTTTTTACGTGTTGAGACCGATTTCAGGGGAAGGGGGGGGGGGGGTAATTATCGTTTTGTGGAGAATGTTGTGGATTTGGTTCAAAATATAATTATTTTTTTCAAAATGCTACTATTTTCTTTCAAAGTCATCTTTTTTGAACAAAATTCAAAAATCATCTTTTGGATTCAGTTGTGCCCTTTTTCGAAAAATAATCTTATCTAGTTGAAAATTTAAAAAATTATATAAAAGTCAATCTGTTTCATTAATAATTCCCCTTTTTGAGTGGAAAATTTTTTCTTTTTGTTTAAAAATGTATCTATATATTTAAAATTTCCTTTTTCACGTTAAAATTCAACTTTTTGGTTAAAAATTTAACTGCTCTGTTCAAATTTCATATTTTTTGGTTGCAAATTGAACTAATTTGTTAGAAGTCAATTTTTTGAAAGATTAACCTCTTTGAATAAAAATGTATCTTTTCTTTTAAGGATTAAACTATTGGTTCAAAATTCGTCGTTTTTCGTAGAATTTAATTAGTCGCAAATCAGTTTTTTCTAAGAAATTATTTTTTTTCTTTTAACTTTAACTTATTCATTTTGGGTTAGGAATTTATGATTTAAAATTTAAAATTTTTTTGTATGAAATTCATGTATTTTATTAAAAATTTAACTATTTGCTTTAAAAAATAATCTTGGTTCTTAAAAATTTCTTCTTTTTGATTGAGGATATAACTATTTGATTAAAAGTCCTCTTTTTTGTTTGAATTCAGAAACCATTGTTAGTTGATATTTTTTGCTCTTTTTTTTTCCGATTATATATAATATGTTCTTCAAAAACTACCCCTAACTCGTACACACCTACCCCTCGTGATAAACAACGTTTGAAAAGTGGAAAAAATAACTTGAAAAATTTAAAGATGATTTAGAGCTTTAAATTAATTACTGGACACTTGAAAATTTCCCTCTCGTTATAATTTTTTCCAAAAACTACCCTTCCACGTAAACCTACACAGCGGAGTTCATATATGTGTGTAAAAAGCATTTAAAATAATAAAATTCATAAACCACTTTGAGTTGATATTTTATTGCTATTTCTTTGCTCACCGATGACATATATATTACGTTTCCCAAAAACTACCCCTAAGTCGTACACACCTACCCCTCACGATCAAAAACGTTTTAAAAGTTAGAAAAACACTTAGAAAAATTGTAAAGATGATTTAGAGCTTCAAAGTAATTACTTTACACTTGAAAATTAACCTGTCGGTATAATTTCCCCAAAAAATACCCTTCCACGTGAACTTATGCAGCAGAGTTCAGATTTGTATGTAAAAAAATACTAAAATAATAAAATTAAGAAACCATTGTTAGTTTATATTTTTTTCTCTTTTTTTGCTTTCCGATTATATATAATACGTTTCCCAAAAACTAACCTTAACTCGTACACACTTACCCCTCTTGATCAAAAACGTTTTAATAAAGGAAAAACCATCTTGACAGATGATTTTAGGGCTCTAAATTAATTACTTGATACTTGAAAATTTCCCTTTTATTATATTTTTTGTTAAAAACTACCCTTGCACGTGAACGTATGCAGCAGATTTCATATATGTATGTAAAAAGATATTAAAATAATTAAATTAACAAACTATTGCTATATGATTTTTTTTTCTCTTTCTTTGCTCACAGATGACATATATATAACGTTTCCCAAAAACTACCCCTAAGTCGTACACACCTACCCCTCATGATCAAAAACGTTTAAAAAGTGGACAAAATAACTTGAAAAATGTAAAAATGATTTAGAGGTCCAAAATTAATTAGTTGACACTTGAAAATTACCGTATCGATATAATTTTCCCCAAAAACTACCCTTCCACGTAAACGTATGCAGTGGATTTCATATATGTATGTAAAAATCAATTAAAATAATAAAATTAACAATATATTGTTAGTTTATATTTTTTGCTTTCCGATTATATATAATACGTTCCCCAAAACTTCCCCTAACTTGTATGCACTTACCCCTCTTGATCAAGGACGTTTTAATAGCGGAAAAACCACCTTGAAAGATTATTTTAGGGCTCCAAATTAATTACTTGACACTTGAAAATTTCCCTTTTATTATATTTTTTCCCAAAAACTACCCTTGCACGTGAACGTATGCAACGGAGTTCATATATGTATGTAAAAATCAATTAAAATAATAACATTCAGACACCACTGTTAGTTGATATTTTTTTAAATCTTTTTTTGCTGCCCGATGACATATATTACGTTCCCCAAAAACTACCCCTAAGTCGTAAACACCTACCCCTTGTGATCAAAAACGTTTTAAAACTGGTAAAACCACTTTTAAGATGATTTTCCTAATTTTAAAACGTTTTTGATCACGAAGGGTAGATGTGTACGAATTAGGGGTAGTTTTTGGGTACCGTAATATATTTTATTGGGGAGCAAAAATAGAGCAAAAGCATATCAGTTAACAGTGGTTTCTGAATATTATTACTTAAATGCTTTTTACATACATACGAACTCCGCTGCATACGTTCACGTGGAAGGGTAGTTTTTGGGAAAAATTGTAATGAGATGTAAATTTAAAGCGTCAAATAATTAATTTGGAGCTCTAAATGATCTTTACACTTTTCAAGTTAGTTTTCCCACTTTTAAAACGTTTTTGATCACGAAGGGTAGGTGTGTACGACATAGGGGTAGTTTATTGGGAAACGTAATATATATCATCAGAGAGCAAAAAAAGCAAAATAAAATGTCGTCTGATCGTTCATCTCATTATAATAATTTTGAGTGAGTTTTCATAGGTGGCGGTGCTGAGTGGGCGTCGAAGAAGTTAAAGAACAAAAAAAAATTTCTTTTAGCATAAAATTATTTTAAAAAATTAAAAAAATATGGTGTATTCCGTTTTTCAATTTTCCTTTGTGGTGGCGCTGCGTGGACGGACCTTGCAAACTTCCCTGTATTCAGTTGAACGTTAATCTTTTTTTTTTGTTATTAATGTAGGTTTTTTGACACATGAAATTAATTAATAATTTTAGATGTAAATTTTGTTTGTCATTGAATAATTTTAAGCTAGAGAGCTTTCTTTCACAATCTTAAGAATTATTAATATTTTAATAATATTGATTTAGACCAGTAGACAAACAAAATTAACATCTAAAATAATTAGTTAATATTTTTTGTTTTAAAATTTCCACTATTTTGATAAAGTCATCTTTTGTACTAGAAAATTTAACTCTTTTGTTAAAAATTCGTCCATTTGGATTGAAAATTCATACTTTTTGTAAACAATCTTTTTTGGGTGAAAATTCAACTATTGTATTCAAAATATAATATATATTTTGGCTTGAAATCTTAGCAATTTAAAGAATTTCATATTGAATTTAATATAGTAATTAAATAATTTTTATTTCAAAGAATTTATTCCCCTTAACACTCTACTCCCGATATAAGAACCTTATTCAAGCGTGGCAAATAGCATGATGGCCGCACTTTCAGCTCATTTGTTGCATCATGTTACATCATGCGTCAAAATCTAACAGAAATGGTTTATGTGCCCCAGCCTCTTTAGGTTTTTCTTCCCCGAATGTAGGATCAAGGCCACTGCAAGCCATGCGCGAAAACGTTTTTATACCGAGAGTTGAGTGTATTTCTCTTTTTTCTTTAAAAATCATCCCATTTCCTGCGTTTACCGAGATTTTTGGTCCAAAATTAGTAACTTATTAAATAAAATGATAGTAAAATAAAAATAGATATAAAAAAATATTTGCAAGCCTTAAATAAATAATGCTAAACAATAACTAGATGATGTAACAAAATTGTGCATTGATTGCCATTAGGTAAATAAATTGAAGACGAGTGTCATTATTTGATATATAATATAATTATACTTTTCGTAGAGGGTAATTTTCAGTATGAGTTTCGAAACTCGAGGCAACCTTTTCAAACATTTGGAAAGGATAATATTATAGTGAAGAAGGTCGGCATGTAAAAAGAGTGTAATGTATGACGATTACGTTTCTCTGCATTATTAAAAGATCAATATCGCGTGAGACTCCTTTGTTAATTCAAGATCATCCTGCACGAAACTTTGAAGTGACGAATATTATATATCGTATGCGCATTTCGTCCTCGTGATAAATATAATTACACTGCATTCAAATATATAATTTTTTCACCTGATAATCAAAACGGCGGTTATAAATATACAAAATTTTAGGAATAATTCATTTCTCGTAATTAAGCAGAATAGACTTTTTCACAAATTTTATTATACTTTTCAGAAATTTAGTTGATAAGAAATAATTAATTGAGATTTGAACAAATGTATTCAGTTGCCGAATCTCTTTTCTACTAATATTATAAACTGGTTGTAGTAGAAATTTCGATCTTTTTTAATCGAATGAAAATTTTTCTCCTTGATAATCTCAGGGTCCACAGTACCCACCCCCCACCTCCACGCATTAATATACAAAATCACACGAAAAAAAATCTAATAAATTCATTAATTACTAATCTATATAAATTTTCATTTTTTTTAATCAAATGAAAATTTTTCCCCTTGAAAATCCCCGGGTCCACCCCCCCCCCCCCCCCCCTTAAAATTAAAAAATAACCTAAACCGTCTAAAATAGAGAATTCTGACTGAATTTTACTCTTCTAACAAGTATCTTTGAAAAGAAAACTAAAAAACGATTGGAAAAAAACTTCTGACGAAACCATCCTAATGATAAAACGGCGTATCAGAGCAAAATTTTGTTATTTTTAGTTGCAGAAACAAAATTTTTAAATAAAATATGACATGCAAAAAAGCAGCGTATTAGAACTATTTAATTAAGTAACATTATATCTGGTAACAAAGATTTTTAAATTGCAAATATTTCAAAAGAGTTTTAATTATTTCAAAAGTTTTCAAACGTTTTAAGAAAGATTACATAGATATTAAAAGATTTTAAAAATACTTAATATGGATTTCAAAAGTTCTTAAAAAATTGAGGAAGATTTCAAAAGATTTAACTAAGATTTCAAAAATGTCAAAAAGTTTTCAAATATTTCACAAAGCGTGTACATTAGATTCCAGAGATTTCAAAATTGTAAAAATGTTTCAAAATTTCGAACGGTTTCAAAAGGCTTTATGAAGATCTTGAAAATATTTTTAAATGTTTGAAATGATTTTAGAATATTTTCAAAGGTTTCGCAAATATTTCAAAAAGATTTAACAAAGACGTTTAAATCAGATTTCAGACATTTCAAAATTGTTGAAACGATTTTAGAAGGTTTCAAAATATTTTATATAACTTTAAATATATAAATATTTTAAAATATTTTAAAAGGTTTCACAGGGATTTCAAATGTTTCAGAAAATTTAATGAAGATTTTAAAGATTTCAAAACCGCGTATACGATATTTCAAAGCTCTTAAAATATTTCAAATTGTTTCAAATGCTCTAAAAAGATTTTTGAAATTTTTTACAGGTTTGGGATTATTTTAGAATATTTTCATAAATTCCACAAAGGTTTCAAGGATTTTAAAGTATTTTAAAGATTTCAAAGGATTTCACAAAGATTTTCAACTCTTAAAAATGTTACAAAGATTTCAAGCTTTTTCAAAGCTCTGCACAAAAATTTTAGAAAAATTTAAAATATTTCAAAAGATTCAAAAAGATTAAAAAATTTTTTAGATTATTTCACAAGAATTAAAAAAAATTTCGCTAAGGTGTTAATCAGATTTTAAAATATTTGAAAATATTTTAAAAGATTTCACAAGGATTTCAAAACATTTCACAAAGGTTTTGCACTCTTAAAAATGTTACAAAGATTTCAAGCTTTTTCAAAGCTCTGCACAATAATTCTAGAAAAATTTTAAATATTTTAAAAAATTCAAAAAGATTGAGAATATTTTTAGATTATTTCAAAAAAAATTACAAAAGTTTCGCAAACGTATTAAGCAGATTTTAAAAGATTTTAAAAGGTTTCAAAAGGTTTAAAAATATTTTAGAAGATTTAAAAAGACTTCACAAAGATTTCGAAAGATTTTATTTAATTTCAGAAGATTGTAAAGAAATTACAATATTTTTAAATATTTGAAAATGTTTTAAATGCTCCGAAAAGATTTTAAAACGATTTTAAAAGGTTTGAAATTATTTTTTAAAAAATTTCAGAAATTCCACAAAGGTTTCAAGGATTTTAAAGTATTTTAAGGATTTCAAAGGAATTCACAAAGATTTTCAACTCTTAAAAATGTTACAAAGATTTCAAGCTTTTTCAAAGCTCTGCACAAAAATTTTAGAAAAATTTAAAATATTTCAAAAGATTCAAAAAGATTTAAAAAATTTTTAGATTATTTCACAAGAATTAAAAAAAATTTCGCTAAGGTGTTAATCAGATTTTAAAATATTTTAAAAGGTTTCAAAAGAATTCAAAGTATTTTAGAAGATTTAAAAAGACTTCACAAAGATTTCGAAAGGTTTTATTTAATTTCAGAAGATTTTTAAAAAATTAAAATATTTTAAAAGATTTTAAAAGATTTTACAAGGATTTCAAAAGATTTCACAAAGTTTTTGAACTCTTAAAAATTTAAAAAGATTTCAAGCTTTTTCAAAGCTCTGCCCAATAATTCTAGAAAAATTTTAGATATTTCCAAAAATTCAAAAAGATTAAAAACTTTTTTAGATTATTTCAAAAAAATTTACAAAAGTTTCGCAAACGTATTAAGCAGATTTTAAAAGATTTTAAAAGGTTTCAAAAGGTTTAAAAATATTTTAGAAGATTTAAAAAGACTTCACCAAGATTTCGAAAGATTTTATTTAATTTCAGAAGATTGTAAAAAAATTAAAATATTTTTAAATATTTTAAAATGTTTCAAATGCTTCTAAAAGATTTTTAAACGATTTTAAAAGGTTTGGGATTATTTTAGAAGTTTTTCAGAAATTTCACAGAGGTTTCAAGGATTTTAAAGTAATTTAAGGATTTTAAAAGATTTCACAAAGATTTTGCACTCTTAAAAATTTTACAAAGATTTCAAGCTTTTTCAAAGCTCTTCACAATAATTCTAGAAACATTTAAAGTATTTCAAAAGATTAAAAAAGATTTAAAAATTTTTTAGATTATTTCACAAGAATTTACAAAAATGTCGTAAAGGTGTTAATCAGATTTTAAACTGTTTCAAAAGGTTTCAAAATATTTAAGAAGATTTTAAAAGACTTCATAAAGATTTCGAAAGGTTACATTTAATTTCAGAAGATTAAAAAAAAATTAAAATATTTTAAAATATTTTAAATGGTTTTACAAGGATTTCAGATTTTCACAACATTTGACGAAGATTTTAAAATTTTCAAAACCGCGTGTACGATATTTCAAAGCTTATAGAATATTTTAAACGATTTTAAAAAATTTGGAATTATTTTAGAAGATTTTCAGAATTCAACAAAGGTTTCAAGGATTTGAAAGTATTTTAAGGATTTCAAAGGATTTCACAAGAATTTTCAACTCTTAAAAATGTTAAAGATTACAAGCTTTTTCAAAACTCTTCAAAAAAATTGTTAGTCAGATTTTAAAAGTTTTTAAACAATTTTTAAGTATTTTAGAAGATTTTAAAAGACCCTACAAAGATTTTGAAAGGTTTTGCTTTATTTTAGAAGATTTTATAAGAATTTAAAATTTTAAAATTTTTTTAAAGAGAGAAGAAGTAACGTAGGATTTCGAATTACTGCAAATGATTTCAAAAGATTTAAGAAAGATTTCAAAGATTTCAAATGCTTTTTAAAAGATTTATGCAGATTTTAAAAACTTTCACAAATACCTAGTGTATCAGATCTGAAATATTTCAGATATCTCGAAGGGTTTCAAACCATTTCAATAAGTTTTAAAAAATTTCAGAAAGCTTTTACAAATTTCAAAGATTCAAAATGATTTTAAGTATTTCAAAGATTTCACGAAGGCATGGTTCATCAGTTTTTAAAAATTTCACAGATTTAATACGATTTTCAGCGGCTTAAGAATATTTTTAAAGATTAAAAAATATTTTTAATGATTATGAAAGATTTTACTATGATTTCAATAAGATTTTAGAAAATTTCAAGAATTTTCAAGACTTGACAATGAGTTCAAATATTTCAAAAAATTTGAAATATTCAAAAAAAAATTTTACTTAAATGTCTGAAATTATAAAATAACCTTTAAATTAGCATCAATATATCTAAAAAGTCAATAATTTCTAATAACTGTTCTTACTGAATAACTTAATTAAATACAGCAAAACTTATTTATTGTTTTAAACCGTTCTTTTACTATTTGATTTACAAAAAATCAAACCTAAGAAACATTTATTTGAATTTTCGTTTCTAAAAACCGCTAAAAATGTAAAACCTAGAACATTCAAACATTCAATTAAGTGGTTCATCAATTTTTCAAATTTTTTAAAGCTAGCTAAACAGAAAACTTTAAAACACTACACGTAAAAAAAATTTACCTTGGTTGGAGTAAAGACATCTACTTGGCCAATTCTATTTGAGATAAATTAATATTAGCTTACCATAAGAAAAAAATTTCTAGAATGAAGAAAATAATTGTATCAGTAGAATTACTTGGTGC
>JAAAKG020146946.1:0-10567 GCA_010014905.2 Druon quercuslanigerum
ACGCTGTTCTCGTCACTACTAAGTGGCAACGTAGCTTTGTTCGCCTTTTGGGCCTTGTGTGTTTTTAGGACCCTTCAGTTGTTTCGTTACCTTCGGTCACGCGAGTACGTCATCCGCAACGTTTGTAAGGTGATCAAATAAATTACAGTTAATATCAGTTGTGTTGTTTTTTACTTAAAGATCTACGGATAATACCTCGTTCTAACAATAATTTTTAAACAAAAAGAATGAAATAGCTAAATTATTTGCTAAACAAAATTAATTTTCAATAAAAAAACGAATTTTCAACAAAAAACTTAATTTTTAACAAAATAGATTAAGTTTCTACCAAAACAGATTATTCAAAGAAAAAAAATTTCAACAAAATTATTGAATCTTTTATCTACAAAGCAACTAAATTTTTCAACTGCAAATATGATTTTTAAAGAAAATTCAATTTTTTCAACCAAATATTTGAATTTTTAACTGAAAAAGATAAATTTTCCAAAACAAAACATAAATTGTTACATTTTGAATAAAAGAAAATTAATTTTAACAAGAAAAAAATAATTTTCCACAAAAAATTCAATTTTCTTCTACAAAAGCTAAATTTTCATTAGAAAAAAATTTTCTACAAAAAATCAAATATTTAAATTTGAAATAAAAAAAATTAATGTGTTAGGAAAAAAAAAAGAAATTATCAACAAAAAAGGTAATTTTTATCAAAAAAATTAAACTTTCAACTTAAATTGTGCAATATTTAACCCAAAAAGACAATTTTCTTTACAAAACAGTTGAATTTTGAACAAAAAATTGATTTTCGGCCAAAAGCTTGATTTTTAGATTATATTTTATTGATCTTTCTATAACTAAATTGTGGAATTTCGAAACTAAAAAAAATCAATTTTACACTAAAAAAAATTATTTTTGATTAAGGGTAAGTCATTTGCAATAAAAAAATAATTTTCTTAATGACAGTGTAGTTTTTTACCAAATATTTCAGTTTTTATGTAATATTTAAGCCAGAAGCCGAATTGTCCATAAAACAATTTAATTCTCAACCCTAGAATATGAATTTTTAACAAAATAGTTATATTTTCAGTTCAAAGAATTTTTTTATTGAACTTAAAAATCTTGCACCGAAAAATGATCTTCTAAAAAAACATTAAAGTTCTAACTATGAAGCCGAATTGGTAACATGAAAATATGAATTTTTTAAACAAAATGTAATAATTGATATTTAAGCAAAAAAAAAAGTTCTTCATTTTAAATCAAAAACTGTTCAATTTAACCAAATAAGAATAAATTTCAACAAAATACTTGAATCCTCAACTAAAACAGAGTAATTTTTTATCAAAAAGTCTCATTGTTAACCATAAACTTTATTTTTTTCAAAAAAGACGATTTTGAAACAAAATAAATAAATCTCCTACTAAATTGTTTGATTTTCAATCCGCAAATAGGAATTTTACTACAAAAAAAGTACATTTTCATCCTAAAAATGTGAACTTTCGACAAAAAAGTTATTTTTCAATGGAAATAGATTAACTTTTAACCAGACAGTAGTAATATTTTTTAATAAAAGAATATGAAATTTCTTCGAAAGGAACAAAAACAAGCAAATTGTTAAACTTTCAAATCAACAAGACAAATTTTCAACAAGTATTTCAATTTTCAACCTAGAAGAATGACTTTGTAACAAAACTGTTCAATTTTCAATCTTCCCTGAATATATTTTTAAATTATTCCAAAAATATGGTTGATTTATTTTAGTTCTAAAAAAATTCAGGGGTCATTTTGACACCACAAGGAACATTCTTAAAGAGACACTTTTTTTTAAATATAAAAAATACGTTTTTGGACCACTCTAGTATAAATAGAAAACTTTTGAATTTAAATCCATTCATATTCATTTATATTTTTGCCTTTTGCCTAGAAATTGTATCGCACACGTTTCAGTCCTGACAATGTCAGAACTGTTTAACTTCGTTAAAATCTTTGACACTTTCTCTTTAAAGTTTAAATTACCAGGGCTTCAAATTAAATTCCATTTCATCTTTATTCACATCAGCGCTGATCATATTATTTTAACTTTGGTAATCAATTATAAAATCTAGAGATAATATTTTCACTTATTGTTTTACAATTTCAAATTCTCACTATTTTTTATAAATCTGACACCCCAGAACTTCTTTTATTAAACTTGAATAAAAATTTGTAAATGAGGTAAAAAAAAGGGAACTTTTTTGATCAGGGAAATTCAAGGAAAATTCTGAGATTTTGAGGAAAAAAAATCGAAAGTCAGGGAATTTTTGTATGTAATAAAAACTTTAAGTAACTTTAAGAATAATCAGGGCTGCAAAAAAGTCACTTTTAGTCACTCTTTTTTCTAAAATCACATTTTAGTATTTTCAACAGTTTAATTTTTTTTTTTAAATGTTTTACGAATTTTAGTGATTTTAAGAGATTCGTTAAAATTTTCATAGCGTTTTAAAGAATTTACTAGAATTTTTGTCGATATGGAACGATTTTTCAGGATCTATAAGGTTTTAGGACTTTTTAAAATATTTCAAGAAATTTTGTAATATTTCTGGAGATTTTAACGATTTTAAGAGATTTCGAAAGCTCTGAAGGTATTTTAATCAATTTACCAGGATTTCGGGAAATATTAGATTTCATAGAATTTTTCTTGATTTTATAATATTTTAATGGATTTTAATGAATTTGTTAACAAGAAGTAAGAGATTTCGGATAGGATTTCAAATATTTTAGGTATTTCCAAAAATTTACAAGCATTTGAAATATTATAGGGTATCTTAAGATTCCAATATTCAATTTTCAATGAATTTCAGTAATTTAATGAGATTTCAAATATTTTAGGGTAATTTTAAGATTCCATGACATTTTAAAGAGCAATTAAAAGTTTCAATGGATTTTAAAAGATTTTAAAGGATAATTTCGAATATTTGAGAGATTTTATAAGCTTTCAAGATATTTTTAAACATTTGAAAGAATTTGAAATATTATAGGGAATTTCAAAACATTTAAAGAAATATCTAATAATTTATTTCAAACATTTGAAGGTATCTCGAAGGTATTTCAAAAGGTTTCCAATTTTTGGGTATTTCAAAAGATTAGACATTTTCTAGAGATTAAACAAATTTAGAGGGATATAAAGGATTTTAATGATTTTAAGAGATTCAAATAAATTTTCAAACATATTTTTTTTATAAAAAGATTTCACAGGACAAATAAGGTTTTAAAAGATTCCAAGGGTTTTGCCCTGAATTCTCATTAATCTATCCAGAATTTTTTTTAAATCACAATTTCTTATTAAATGCTTTGATAGTTTCGAATGCAATAATTTTTTATGTAAATATAAAGCACTTTAGAGTAGAATTAAAATTGTACAATTTCAAGAAATGAAATTATAGCAATATTTTTTTCTATTCTTTTTTTATTTTTTTATTTTTAAATTATTACCTTTAAATTATCCGATCTTTAGTTACAGATTTGGACAAATAAATCATTTCAAATTAAAAAATATTTTATGCAAAAATAATAATTCTAAAGGAATATTTGAAATAAAAAAATTAAAAATTGTGTTAAAAATAAAAAAAAGATTATTATTATTATCTCTGCAATTAATTCATCAGTAATTGGATAATTTTTCGGTAATTTTAAATGGTTATAATTTTAGATTTCTAAATTTTAAGGTGGAATGCCAAAGTTTTTATTTTTCCCTTTAATAGCTTTTAATTTTGGAATTAAAATTGAACTGGACGAATATATGGAATTTATAACAAGAAATTAAAGAATTATTAATTTTTAACCGATTTAAATTTACTAAATTAAAATTTAATTAAATGAACTGGAAACAAATATTTTTTTAGTTTTCATTATTTTAATAATTTTATTCAATTTGTAAAATTAATTTCTACTTTATCTACGGTCGCAGATTTTTCAGATTATGTCAGTTTGCTCTAAATAAATCATAATTTATTATTGAATTTGTATTTTTATTGATTTAGAAGTTAAACTAGTTTTTTGAAAATTTATGTACTTTGTGAAAAATTTGTTTGTTTTTTTTTGTAGAAAATTCATCCTTTTGGTATAAAATTCAACTTTTTCAGTTTAAGATTCATGAATTTAGTTGAAAATTCATCAGATTAGTTAAAAATTAATTCCTTCGTCTGAAAATTTGAATGTCCATTTTTGGTTGAAAATTAATCTTTTCTTGTTCATAATTCAACAAATTTGATAAAAATTTGTCTTTGAATTGAAAATTCAACTAATTTGTTGAAAATCCACATATTTGTTTAAAAATCGATATTTTGTAGAAAATTAACTTTTCCTTGTTTCCAATTTTTTCTTTTCGGTTAAAAATTGAATTATTGCAGTTAATTATTTCTTATTTTAATTAAAAATTCATCTTTTATGTTGGAAATAAAATTGCTTTGTTGAAAGTTGAACTGTTTTGTTGAAAATAAATTTTTTTGGTTGAAGATTCATAATTTCAATTATAAATTTGTTTCTTTTTTGGTTGAAAATCATTTGGTTTTTTAAACTGAAAACGTAACTAATATTTCAGTGGAATATTCCATAATTTAGGTAGCAGTTCAGTTCTTTGGTTAAACTAAAAAAAATCTTTTTTTGTTTAAAATTCATTTTTTTTTGGTAGAAAATAATTTATGTGATTTAAAATTTATTTACTCATCATTATAGTCTATTTTTTCCAAGTTTTTTTTATAGTAAAATTTTTTTGGTGGAAAGTAATTTTTTTAACTGGCAAATTAAATGATTGCAATGAAATATTCCATGCTTTTAGTTAAAAATTCGTCTGTTTGGTAAAACATAAATTTTTTCAGTTTAAAATTTAATTATTTAAGTTTTGATTGATAATTTATCTTTTTTAGTAAAAATTAATATTTTGTTATTGAAAATTTACCTATTTTAGTTGAAGATGCACTGTTTTAGTCAAAAGCTCATATTTTTGTAGAAAATTACCTTTTCCTTGTTTGAATTTTTTTCTTCTCAGTTTATTATTTTAATTAAAAGTTCATCTTTTATATTGGAAATAAAATTGCTTCTTTAAAAGTTGAACTCTTTTGTTGAAAATGAATTTTTTTGGTTGAAGATTCATCGTTTCAATTTTGAATGATGAGCTATTTGATTGAAAACTTGGTTTTTCCAGGAATAAAAAGAATTTTTTTTCCGAAAATTGAACTATTTTGTTGCAAATTTGTTTCTTTTTTGATTGAAAATTATTTTGTTTTTCAAATTGAAAACGTAACTAATATTCCAGTGGAATATTCCATAATTTTAGATAGATCAAAGTTCAGTTCTTTGTTTAAACTTTTTCTTTTACTAAAAATTTACTTATTCAATTTTTAGTTGAAAAATTATCTTTTTTGGTTAAAAATTCATATTTGTTGGTAGAAATTAATCTTCTTGATTAAAAATTCAATTATTCTAGTTAAAAATTCATCATTATAGTCGAAAATTCAACTTTTTGGTTTGAAGCTCAACTGTTCCAGTTAAAGGTTTACAATTTTAGTTGAAAATTCATCATTTTCTTTGAAAATGTAACTATTTTTTTCGAAATTTTTTTTATAGTTAATTTTTTTTGTGGAAACTAATTTTTTTAACTAGTTAGTTATTTATTATTTTAATCAAAAATTTATCTTTTATGTTGGAAATAAAATTGCTTTGTTGAAAGTTGAAATCTTTTGTTGAAAATTAATTTTTTTGGTTGAACATTCATAATTTCATTTATAAATTCAGTTCTTCGGTTGAAAAATAAGCTATGTGGTTGAAAACTTGGTTTTTCCATGAGTAAAAATACTTTTTTTGCCGAAAATGGAACTATTTTGTTGAAAATTTGTTTCTTTTTTGGTAGAAAATTATTTGCTTTTTTAAATTGAAAACGTAACTAATATTCCCGTGGAAAATTTATAATTATTGATAACAGTTCAGTTCTTTGGTTAAACTAAAAAATATCTTTTTTTTACTGAAAATTCATATTTTTTGGTATAAATTAATTTTCTTGATTTAAAATTTATCTTTTTGATTAAAAATTCAATTAATCTAGTTCAAAGATTCATCATTTTAGTCGAAAATTTAACTTTTTGGTTTGGAATTCAACTGTTTGTTTTAAAGGTTTACAATTTTTTATGAAAATTTATCATTTTCTTTGAAAATGTAAGTAGTTTTTTTTTTTTAATTTTTTTTGGTGGATATGTTTTTATTTAAAAATTCGTCTGTTTGGTAAAACATCAATTTTTTCAGCTTAAAATGTATTTATTTAAGTTTTTATTGACAATTTATCTTTTTTAGTAAAAATTAATATTTTATTATTGAAAATACACCATATTTCAGTTGAAGATCCATTGTTTTATTTAAAAACTCTCATTTTTTATTTAAAATTCAACAATTAAATTTAAAGATTCATCATTTTAGTTGAAAATTCTTCAATTTTGTTCAAAATTAATGTTTCTAACTAAAAGTTTAACGATTCCATTTTGTTTATATTTTTGAAGTTACATTCAAATTTAATAAAATAAAAAAAAGTATTTTAATTAAAAATTTAATTTTGATGTTCTTTGTTCCATTTTCTGTTAGAAATTAATATTTTTTAGTGGAAAATTTAAGTATTTAAAAAAAAATTTATTTATTTTGCAAATTAGTCAGTGAAAAATCAGGCAAAAGTCTGCCTGATTATTTCGTCTCTGTCTAGCTCATCAAGCTTCATCAAGCGATGTTTATAATTTATTATAGCTATCATTTTTTGATCAGATTTGAGCCAACATGTCTTAATTTACGCTTTATCACCAAATTAGGTTGTAAGACCCACGAAGTAAAGGGTGGTGCTGTCTGTAAAGGAACGAAGAATTGCCGATCCCTATGCCATCGATTTCTTATTAAGTTCTATCTATATCTGATGTATATTTTTCATCATTCTTTTTTTTCTCTTCTTTTGTCTTTATTATTACACGACGCAGAAATCAATGTTTGGTCTCCTTCCAAAGAATTGTGAGTTTGTGTTTCTTTTAGGGCAAAAGTAAATTTTCTAGTAAAATGGGAAAATGAATTTTGTATCATTTACAAAAAGTTATGCTAATTTTGAAAAAACAAACATTAATTCTACTGTTTTTAGACATTTCTTGCGCATTCAACTATTTTTTAACTTTTCCTGTAAAAATCTTTTTAAACTTCTTCGCTGATTACAGGCCTCGGACTCATCACACGATTAACACTATTTGAAACTTTTTTTTGTTGATTTTTAACTTTTTTTTTTACATTTTTTTCTTTTTCCACTTAAACTCGTCCTAACTTAGCCAATTTTTGAAATTTTTAAATTCTGTTGAAAGTAAATGACGTGTCGAAGTCTTCTGGACCTATTCGATAAAGAAAAACGCGAATATTTTTATAAACAAGAAAGTTGTTAATTTTTCTTCAAGACTTTGTAGAAATCATGAATTTCAACTTTCAAACGGTTCGTTTATCGAGCGAATTTCAAGCAACGGAAAACTTCCAGTGACAAACTTGTTGATTGAGGTTCAAAGAAGTTTTCTGAAAAGGTTTAGATCAATCGCATTAATGGTTGAAAAATTATGAATGTTTTAAGTTAGTAGCGGAAGTCTGGACGCTGCCCTATGCATGTGCCTCCTTGGCTATGAACGAGATTCCAAAAGTTTTTATGTACTTTTTTTTGTTGAAGATTTGAAAGTTTTTGGTAGCATTTTTCTCCAGAGCAGAATTTAATAGGTTTGAAAGCTCTCTCTGGGATTATAATATCTTTAACACCGGCGTTCTTAGTTTTAGACTTTGTAATGTATTCTTTTCCCTAAACTAATAACAAAATAATGATGCTATCAACTTCTTCATCAAAATATTAAAATAATAACTTAAGGCTATCTATAAATTATTCAATAAAACGTATTTAGGAAATCAAGAAAGAAATAGTCCTAAAATATTACATTTATGATAAAAGATTATTAAAATTTTTTAATAACAGTTATTAATCGTACCTGATTTCTGGTATTAACTACAATAAACCTGTCTCAAAAATAATAATTTTGCAGGTATTCTAAGAAATAATCCATTCACTGCTTCTTTGCTTTATTTATAGTATATTTTAGAAGAAAACTACAAACGGATATTATTTTTGTTTTGGTATCCGACTTGACCTTCACGTCCGCTGCAACACGTTCGTAACCGAGGAGGCACGTGCATACGGCAGCAGCGTCAAGATTTCCGTTTGTAATTTAAGACATTCATAATTTTTGAACCATTAAAGCGATTGATCTGAAAATTTCCAGAAAACTTCTTTGAACCTTAATAAACAACTTTGTCACTTAAAGTTTTTCGTTGCTTGAAATTCGCTCGATAAACGAAGCGCTTGAAGGTTGAAATTAATGATTTTTGTAAAGCCTCACAAAAAAAATAACAACTTTTTTTTTATTAAAAAATTTCTTTATTAGAAAATTTTATTATTCGAGAAAACTGTAAAATTTGCGATGTGGAAAATTCCAGAATAATTAAATTTCTGAATGATATAATTCCCGAATTGTTAAATTACCGAATATTCAAATTTCCGAATAATATAATTCCCGACTGAAAATCGGCGAATTTAAACAATTATTATTTTTTATAACTATTATTGATTTTTTTAAATAAAATAATGACATTTTTAATGTTTAAAGTTTCTAAAATTATTGTTTGAATTTAAAATAACAATAATTACAAAATATATTTTTAGATGCAATTTTTTTAATTGTTATTTTAAATTCAAACAATAATTTTGGGTACTTTCATCATTATAAATATTTTTCTATAGAATTATTTGGTGATTGTATTTTTAATAAATGAATCAATATTTTTGTTCAACTTTTTAAGTATTTAAATTGGGTAGTTTTTTTATTTTGGATATTTTATAATACGGCAATTTTTTTCGGGAATTTTGTTATTGAGGAATTGTCAAATTTGATAATATTATAAACTATTCGGGAATTCATCACTAGAAGCAAATACACTCTTCTGAGTGGTATTCTGAGCCACTCGTTCGCTCGTTTGGCTCGTCGTTGATTAAAGGAAAATATTGATTTCCTCGATTGGACGGACATTTCTCGAGAAAAATTTAAAGTACAATAGACGATTTTAAATAAAGCTGAAGGAATTAGAGATTTAAAGTATGTATCTGAGGTCAGAGATAGAGCAAAAGTGGAGTCGCTCCAGGTCTTCAAGTAGAAGCACGTGAGCGAGAACACAAGTGAAAAGGGGTAAAAGGGGGCTTGACTTTTGCAAGAACTAGTAGGCCAATACGTGGCCAGAGGCTTTGAAAGCTTTTCTTTAGAGCTTTTTTGTGGATTATTAACGACCTGTTCGACGTCATCTCACTTAATTGAAAGTTATCTTCAAAGAGGTTCGATAGAACGTGCTAAACCTTAAAGAGATGTAGAAATATCCCAGGAAATCCTCAGAGATTTTCCTTGAATTTAGAATTTTCCATTTCTTTCTTCTTTCTTTAAACTAACCCTTAATAACTAATATCCATCCATACCTAATCTCTAAGACCGCTCGCACTTATCGCCTTGCCTTCCTCGCTGTGCCTCCTTAGTACGCATGTGCCTACTTTCTCGCTTTGCCTCGTCATAGCCAAACTCTGCCTCCGCGGCGTTATTATTTTTTTAATATAAAATAATCTTCTTGGTTGAAGATTCATCTTTCTGGGTTGAAAATTCAAATGTTTCGTAGAAAATGCGTCTTTTTAGTTTACAATTTCAACAGTTTTGTAGAAAATGTAACTATCCAGTTGAAAATTCAAATATTTTTTTATCAGATTTATATTTTTAGCTTGAAAATTAAGCAATCTGGTTGAATTATTTATTTATTAATTTAAACATCTTTTTTGTGTTTCGATTCAACTATTTTATTTAAAAGTTTGCCTTTTCTTTAAATTCATGGTTGTATGCTGAAAATTCAATTATTTGGTTTGAAATTCATCTTTCTTGTTTAAAAATTGACTTTTTGTTGATAATTAATATTTTGTGTCTCAAAAGTCAAATGATTGAAAAAATGAAAATTCAAGAATATTGTTGTAAGTGCAACTTCTTGAAAATTTGTATAGAAAATTCGTCGTTTTAGGTTAAAAATGTATCTTTTGATTTCTTTCCTTGTTTTGTTTTGAAAATGTATCTCTTTCTATGGAAATTTCGACTTTTTAACCGTTTTTTACTTAAAATTAAAAAGGTTTTTAGTTGAAATATCAACTAGTTGACATTTGAAGTACTTTTTTCAAAATTGACTTTTTTGGTTCACTATTCATAATTTTGTTTGTTTGAAAGTTTACGTTTTTGTTTTGAGAATTGTCTTTTTGTCATAGAATTAATTTTCTTGTTTTAAAATTAAACTTTTAAGTTAAAATTCATTTCAAAATAAATTGAATAAAAATAAATAAATAAATTAATTAAAATTAATAAATAAATAAATGAAAATAAATAAAAATAAATAAAAATAAATAAATAAAATAAATAAAAACATAAATAAATAAAATGAAATCAAATTAAAATTAGTTTTTTTGCTTGAA